>ML277890.1:0-83399 GCA_005239495.1 Nicotiana undulata
ATAAATATATGTACACTAGGCTAAGCCTGAACATTTTGAGTTGTGGGCGAATTAATTCAGAAAAGGGCAAAGATTATATTCATTTTATGCCCATGTGCTGTATGTAAACACATGTCTCGTAATTCGGTAACTTCCTTCCTTTTCTTTTGGAGCGGGCAGAATGCCTCAAAATTATAAAAATGTATTTATGGTTTGTGTCGCTCGACCCTCGGAAGTGTATACATTATTTTGGATCGGGCCGCACGACCTCGACAGAATCTGCGAAAAATGGGAAGGGGGCTTGTGGTCGCATATGCGTAGCGGAGACCGCACCTGCGGTTCCGCTTTTGCGGAAAAGGGTCCGCACCTGTAGAACTGGGCAACTCCCCCTGGGGTCTCACCTGCGAGGCTGGGATCGCAGAAGCGGTCTCGCACCTGCGGCTAGTCTTCCGCAGGTGTGATCGCACAAGATCTGGTGCACCAGCAGTCTTTTAAGGCTGGTTTTTGCCTCGCTCGATGTCCGAAAGGCATGCGGGCCCACCCGAGGCCCCATCCAAATATACCTACAAGTCCAAAATCATAATACAGACTCGCTCAAGCCTTCAGCATCTGAAACAACGCTAAATCTAAAAATCATACCCCAAAACCTATTGGATCAAACTTAAGAACTTTAAGTTCTTGAATTCGCTTTCAATACGCCGAACCTACCTATACTACTCAGAATGACACCAAATTTTGCAAGCAAGTCATAAATGACACAACGAAACTTTTCCTGGTCCCGAAATTCCGTTTGGACCTGGATAACATAAAAACACGTCCCAAACCTTAAGTTTGAACTTAAGGAAACCTTATTTCCCTATTAGGTGCCGAAATGCTCCCGGGTCATCCAAAACCCGTTCCGAACACACGACCAAGTCCGAAATCATCATACGAACATACTGGAACCTTCGATCTCAATTCCGAGGTCGTTTTACTAAAAATGTTGACCAAAGTCAAACTTGTCCTTAAAGGCCAACCTTAAGGAACTAAGTGTTCCTATCCCATTCCAAGCTCCTCCAAACCTCGAACCACCCGTCCCTGCAAGTCATAAATCAGTAAAAGCAACTACGGGAAGTCTCATTTAGGGGTACGGGGTTCTAGAACGCATAACGATCGGTCGGGTTGTTACATTCTCCACCTCTTAAACAAATGTTCGTCCTCGAACGGGTCTAGAATCATACCTGGAGTGCTGAATAAGTGTGGATATATGATCCGCATGTCCTCCTCGGACTCCCATGTCGCCTCTTCGACTGGTTGGCCCCTCCACTTGACCTTTACGACGGAAACCCTCTTGGACCTCAACTGGCGATCCTGCCTGTCAATGATAGCAACTGGCTCCTCCTCGTAACCCAATCTCTCATCTAGCTGAATGGTGCTGAAGTCTATCACGTGAGAGAAGTCGGCACGGTACCTCCGGAGCATGGATACATGAAAGACCGGATGAACTTCTGATAAACTGGGAAGTAAAGCAACCTTCCCAACCCGCCTCAACACCTCGAATGGACATATAAACCTTGGGCTCAACTTGTCCTTCCTCCCAAACCTCATAATACCCTTCATCGGCGAGACTTTTAACAAAGCCTTCTCTCCCTCCATAAATGATACATCACGCGTCTTCTGATCCTTGTAACTCTTCTGTTTGGACTGTGCTGTGCGAAGCCTCTCCTGAATCAACTTTACCTTCTCCAAAGCATCCTTCATTGGGTCGGTGCCATATAACATAGCCTCGCCAGGATCAAACCACCCGTTGGGAGAACGACATCGCCGACCATACAAAGTCTCAAATGGAGCCATATCAATGATGGACTGATAATTGTTATTATAAGCAAACTCGACCAAAGGCAAGAACTGGTCCCATTGCCCTCCAAAGTCAATCGCACATGCTCTAAGCATGTCCTCTAATATCTGAACTGTCCGCTCCGACTGCCCGTCGGTCTGTGGGTGGAATGCTGTGCTGAGCTCTATCTGGGTGCCTAACTCACTCTGTACTGCTCTCCAAAAATGCGAGGTGAAATGAGGACCCCGATCTAATATAATGGACACAGGCACACCGTGCAACCGAACTATCTCCCCGAATGTAGATCTGAGCCAACCTCTTAGAAGTATAAGTAGTAGCCATTGGAATGAAATGTGCCGACTTGGTCAACATGTCCACAATGACCCAAACCGCATCAATCTTCCGTAGAGTCCGAGGCAACCCAACTACAAAGTCCATAGTGATGCGCTCCCATTTCCACTCAGGTATAGGCATCTGCTGAAGAAGGCCCCCTGGCCTCTGGTGCTCATACTTAACCTGCTGGAAATTTAGAGACCTAGCCACATACTCCACTATGTCTTTCTTCGTCCGCCTCCACAAGTAATGCTGCCTCAAGTCACGATACATCTTCGTAGCACCAGGATGAATAGAATACCGTAAACTATGAGCCTCCTCTAGAATCCTCCCCATCAAGCCATCAACATTAGGGACACATAAGCGACCCCGAAGTCTCATAACACCATCCTCACCAATAGAAACTTCCTTGGTGCCACCCTGTACCACTATTTCTCGGAGAGCCACGAAGTGCGGATCATCTAACCGCCGAGCCTTGATCTCCCCCAATAATGAAGACTGAGCAACCACACGTGCAAGAACTCGTCGGGGCTCTAAAAGGTCCAACTTCACTAGGCGGTTAGCCAAGGACTAAACGTCCAAAGATAGAGGTCTCTCCTCCGCTGAAATGAAAGCCAAGCTACCCATACTCTCCGCCTTCCTGCTTAAGGCATCCGCAACAACATTCGCCTTGCCCGGATGATAAAGAATGATGATGTCATAATCCTTCAGCAACTCAAGCCACCTACGCTACCTCAAATTTAGATCCCTCTGCTTGAACAAGTGTTGCAAACTACGGTGGTCTGTATAACCTCACAAGGCACCCCATACTAGTAGTGCATCCAAATCTTAAGAGCATGAACAATTGCCGACAACTTTAAGTCGTGTACAAGGTAATTCTTGTCATGAACCTTTAGCTGCCGTGAAGCATATGCAATAACTCGCCCCTCGTGCATCAACACGCACCCCATTCCAACTCGTGAAGCATTGCAATAAAATGTATACATCCTAGAACCGGAAGGCAACACAAGAACCGATGTTGATGTCAATGTTGTCTTGAGCTTCTGAAAGCTCGCCTCACACTCGTCGGACCATCGGAATGGGGCATTCTTCTGGGTCAATCTAGTCAGAGGAGCTGCAACTGGTCAAATAAATCATCGATGCGCGACGACGGGTACTTGTTCTTGATGGTGACCTTGTTCAACTGGCAGTAGTCAATACACATCCGCATAGTCCCATCCTTCTTCTTCACAAATAACAATGGATCACCCCAAGGTGATACACTCGGTCTGATAAACCCCTTAGCCAACAACACCTCAAGTTGTTCTTTCAGTTCCTTTAGTTCCTTAGGAGCCATACGGTATGGGGGAATAGATATAGGCTGGGTGCCTGGAGCTAAGTCAATGCCGAAATCAATGTCACGATCCGGTGGCATGCCTGGAAGGTCTAAAGGGAACAAATCAACCAACTCTCGAACTACTGGAACTGAATGAATCGTCGGGGACTCGGCGGTGGTGTCCCGCACATAAGCAAGATAATCCAAACAACCCTTCTCGACCATACGTCGAGGCCATCAAGAAAGAAATAACCTGACTAGCTGCACTAACTAAGGAACCTCTCCACTCCAATCTCGGCAACTCGGGCATGGCTAGAGTAACAGTCTTGGTAAGGAAATCTAGGATGGCATGATAAGGAGATAACCAATCCATGCCCAGGATGACCTCAAAATCAATCATATCAAGTAGCAGGAGGTCAGCTCTGGTCTCGAATCCACAGAATGTAACCACACAGAACCGATAGATCTGATCCAAAACCACAGAATAGCCCACAAGAGTGGACATATAAACAAGAGTACCCAAAGACTCACGAGGAATATCCAGGAAATGAGCAAACAAGGCTGACACATATGACTAAGTGGATCCTGGATCAAATAATATCGATACATCTCTATCACATACTGAAATACTACCTGTGATCACGGCATATGAGGCCACTACATCTGGTCTGGCCAGGAAAGCATAGAATCTAGCTGGAGCACCGGATGACTGACCTCCACCAGAATGAACAGGAGCTGACTAGGCTCCCCCTATCTGGCCTCCACCTCTAGGACGACCCTTGCCAGCCTGTCCTCCACCTCTGGGCGGCCGAACCACTGGTGCTGAACTCACAGGCTGATGAATGTGCTGCACTGCCTTGCCCCGAAGACACGGACAATACCTCTTCATATGACCTGGATGCCCACACTCATAACAACCTCTTGGCACCATGGCCTGCTGCCCCGAAGAAGAACCCTGAATAGCTGGAGGGCGGTGTGAACTCTCTGTCATAACACTAAAGTAAGGGCTGGAGGACCCCTGATGGCTAGAATATCCACCGAAGGAACCCTGAATAGCTGGCGGGAAATAAGCACTCTCTGGCATAACGCTAAAATAAGGCCTCACTGGAGCACCTCGGGGAGGTGGTGGGGGTGCTGAATATGGGGGCCTACTAGGCTGGCCCCTACCAAACTGACCTCTGCCCCTAGATGGAACACCTCTGAAATCCCTAAAAAACCGAGCTCTCTGATCTTGCTGGCCCTGCTCTCTGCTCCTCAATCGATAACCCTCAATCCTGCGAGCAATCTCTACCATAAGCTGATAAGGAGTCCCCATCTCCACCTCTCGGGCCATGTTGGCCCTAATACCTGAGTGCAACCCAGCTATAAATCTCCGCACTCTCTCTGCGTCAGTAGGAAGTATCATGAGTGCATGACGAGACAGCTCAAAAAACCTAGCCTCGTAGTCGGTCACTAATATGTGACCCTGCTCCAGCTGCTCAAACTGATACTGCAACTCTTCCCTATCAGAGGGTGGAATATACCAGCCAGGAATAGCTGAGTGAACTGCTCCCAAGTGATGGGAGGGGAATCTATTGGTCTGCCAAGAATGTAGGACTGCCACCATCTACGGGCCCTGCCCTCTAGCTGGAAAGTAGTGAAGTCAAGTCCATAGGACTCCCGTATCCTCATGTTGTGCAGTTTGTCCCTGCACCTATCAATAAAGTCTTGGGCGTCCTTATGACGCTCGCCTCCGAAGACAGGATGGTGTAGTTTGGTCCATCTATCTAATAGCTTCTGCAGATCACCGTCCGTAGCTGGTCTGGGCTCAGGTGCTGCTGCTATTAGCTGGACCCCGCCCATGGGCAGTGTACCTGGGGTCTGATATACTGCTGCTACATGACCAGCGGCTTGGGCAATAGGGGTCTGTGTTGCCCCTCCCACCTGAGATGTGGTAGGGTCTGTTGGAAATAAACCAGTCTGAGTCATGGTGTCCATGAACCACATCATACGGCCCATGACCTCCTAGAATTCCGGCGTCGTCATGAAGTCTAATGGGGCAGGATCTGTTGTGGGCACCTAGCCTTGCTTCTCAATGATGGGATCCTCGGCTGGATCCGCTGGTGGTGCAACTGGAACAGCTCTGGGACACCCTCATCCCCTACCTCGGGCCGGTGCCCTCCCCCAACCTCTGCCACGACCTTGGATGATGGGGGTAGCGGCCCCTCTCGGGTCAGGAACGTTTGGCTACGTGCGTCCTCACCATATGTGAGAGAATAGAAGGGTGATATTTAGGATACTATCAACTGCACGATAGAAGATGAATAAAGAAAGATCTTAACACCCTATAGCCTCCCGAAGATAAATACAGACGTCTCTGTGCCGATCCGCAAGACTCTATTGGGTCTTCATGTAACTTGTGAGACCTACGTGAACCTAGAGCTCTAATACCATGTTGTCACGACCCGAATCCTAACTCAGGTCGCGATGGCGCCCAAAATCGTAGTCAGGCAAGCCAACATAATTCTACTAGTGAGTTTCATTTAATTTATCGAATCCTTTTTCTATCACTTACATGATTTAAATTTAAGACATTAAGTAAAGACGAGTAACTTAGGCAATCTTAAGAAAAAATAACCATAAGAGCCATAAATTAATATTTACATCCCAAAAATAAAGTCTACTAACGTGTGTACCAGGAACTAGTGTCACAAGTCTACAGGCATACTAGTAGAGTAAAACAAAAGAAGTAATAGACTGTCCTACTGTCTGAAAAGGAACAGACAGAAATAACAAAAGAAGACTCCATAGTGCTTCTGAGGGTCGTCAAGAGGAGCAACTCACTGTGAAGTCTAGACTAGGTATATATCAGGGATGAACTCCGGACTGATACCCAGATGCACTTGCCTCAGAACCTCTACAATTAAGTACAGAGCGTAGCATGAGTACATAAATAATATGTACCCAGTAAGTATCCCGTCTAATCTCGAAGAAGTAGTGAGGAGAGGTCGACTTGAAACTTACTAGGGTCCAAACAGTATATTTAAGTAAATTTTTAAGGAGAACAACAAGTAAGCGTGGATAATAAAGTAATAAATATCGAATCATAACCACAAAAATCTAATTACGTTGCGAAACACCAATATGCAAGATTCAATTCATTTTTCCAGGATATTCAACAGTTTAACAGTCGCGAAAATATCAAACAAATAGCACGCGCATAATGGGTTGAGAACAAGTCGCCTAGGCCAACATAATAATATATGTGCACTGACGAAAGGTCAAACAACGCGAACCATATATGCATCTATTAACCTGTCATTGCGTACGACCCACTACCATGAGAGTAGGGGAAAGAATCACTCTGCTCGCGGAATATAATTTGCGAAGCGGTCACACACAAACACAACATTTTCTTTTAAATCCTTTCCAAAGTAACAATTCGTTTTAAACACCAAGTACTAGGTTTTCTTGAAACAAAGTTGCAAACAATGAAATCACAAGGCATATAGTTCAATTTAATGCAATTCACAAGGCATGATGTGAACCTAACTACCCGGACATAACAACAATAGTCACTACGCACGGACTCTCGTCACCTAGTACTTACGTAGTCCCCACAAATAATAGCACAATAATTATTTATTTCACCTATGGGGACAATTACCTCTTACAAGGTTAGAAAGGAGACTTACCTCGTGTCAAGTCTACTTTTCGGGTCAAGAATGCGCCCGAAACTCCATATTCGTCGCCCAAGAACTTGAAGCTAGCCAAACATCACATTAACAAATCAATCTATGCTCAAAAGTCGCACAATATTTCTATTGAAATGATTATTTCAACCTAAATTGAAGAACCCTAAAATACACCCCTGGGCCCACATGCTCGGCTTCCGCAAATTTTCAAAGGAAATAATCACCCCACAACCTAAGGATCAATATTATATAGTTTTTGTATGATTCCATAACCAATTTATTGGTAAATTCTCATTTTAATCAAAACCCTAGGTTTTACTCTAAACCTATGATTTCCACTAATTTGATGTGTTAATCTACCCAAAACTCCAAGCGATAGACTCATGTTATGGTAGGAATTACTTACCTTAAAATTCCTTGGTCGAATCCCCTCTACCAGCTCACCAAATCTCCCAAAGTGATGAAAAATGGTTCAAAAATGGTTAAGTCTCGAATTTAAGACGACCTCACTGCCTACATGTTTTTCGCACCTGCGGCTCGAGGACCGCATCTGCGGAAAATGGGAAGCTGGCCTGTGGTCGCATCTGCGGAGCGAAGACCACACCTGTGGCTCCGCTTCTGCGAAAAAGGGTCCGCACCGGAGGAACTGGGCAACTCCCCCAAGGGTCGCACCTTCGAGGCTGGGACCGCACTAGCGTATCGCACCTGCGTCTAGTCCTCCACAGGTGCGGTCGCACCAGCTGTCTTTTAAGGCTGGGTTTTCCTCTCTTGATGTATGAAAGGCATCCGAGCCCACCCGAGGTCCCGTCCAAATATACCAACAAGTCCTAAATCATAACACGGACTCGCTCAAGCCTTGGGAACGTCCGAAACGACGCTAAATCTAAAAATCATACCCCAAAACCTATTGGATCAAACTTAAGAACTTTAAGTTCTTGAATTCGCTTTCAATACGCCGAACCTACCTATACTACTTGGATTTTGCAAGAAAGTCATAAATAACACAACGGAACTGTTCCCGGTCCCGAAATCCCGTTTGTACCTCGATAAAACAAAAACACGTCCCAAACCTCAAGTTTGAACTTAAGGAAACCTTGTTTCACTATTTGGTGCCGAAATGCTCCCGGGTCATCCAAAACCCATTCCGAACACACGCCCAAGTCCGAAATCATCATACAAACCTACCGGAACCTTCGAATCGTGATATCGTTTCCGAGGTCATTTTATTAAAAATGTTGACCGAAGTCAAACTTGGCCTTACAGGCCAACCTTAAGGAACTAAGTGTTCCTATACCATTCCAAACACCTCCAAACCTCGAACCACCCATCCCTGCAAGTCATAAATTAGTAAAAGCAACTACGGGAAGTCTCATTTAGGGGCACCTGGTTCTAGAACGCAAAAGACCGGTCGGGTCATTACAGAATGGGTGTCTAGAATTTGTAATTTTTACCCGATTCCGAGACATGGGCCCGAGGGACTTTTTGGGCAATTTTTCTAATTTCGCGTATTAGCTTTGAACTAATTGGATAGATTGATTTCTTAAAGTGATATTTACATTATGCAAGTAAATTGAATAGATTTGGGCCATTCAGAGTCGGGTACTCGTGGCAAGAACGTGGTTTCGAGTTGAGTGGAGCAGTCGAGGTAAGTGGCTTGCCTAACTCTGTGTTGGGGACCTTCCCCTAGGTTATTTTTGATATAATTGTTATGCGGGCGCCGTGTACGTGAGGTGACGAGTACGTACACGAGCCATTTTTGAAAATCTCACTTCTTCTTCAAAAACTGTACAATGCCTTGTCTTTCAATTTCATCATTTCTACATGTTTAATTGTTCATCTTAGATTAGGGAAGCATGCCTATTATTTTCATATTGAATTGCCTAATTGACTCTTTGTGTGCCATGCTTAGCTAGTTTCCCTGCTTTCCTACCTGTATCTTGATGTACTGTTAGCATTGGTGTTTTTTTGGCATTTACTTCCCGCTGCATATTTAAATTGGGGACTACGAACGTATTCTGGAAGACCCCCCCTATGCTACATATTTAAATTGGGGACTACGACGTATTCTGGGAGATCCCCCCAGCACTGCATATTTAAATTGGAGACTACAGACGCATTCTAGGAGATCCCCCATGTACGGTATGATTATATTAGAATTACGGTACGGTATCCCGGGAGTTTCCACTGTGAGATGAGTTTTGTTGAGGCAAGAGCTCCATTTTGATGTTTAATTCAAATTATTCATTTTGAACTGTTTACTTTATAATTTATTTCTTTTCCGCATTATTTTAAACTTTTTAAAAATTATAAATCCAGTAGAGCCTTAACTTGACCTCGTCACTACTTGACTGGGGTTAGGCTTGGCACTTACTGGGTACCGAACGTGGAGTACTCATGCCCTTTCCTGCACATATTTTTCGTGTGCAGATCCAGGTTCCAGCTCGCATTCCCGTGGCTAGTGGTCGTCGTAGCTGCTTGAGGTGATCGTAAGGTTCTGCTGCGTCCGCAAAATCCTCCGAGTCACCTTCCACTCTAGACTATTTATAGATTTTTTATATATTTTGTTTCTTCCCTGTTGTATAGAGATACTACATATAGAAGCTTGTGACTGAATGTGACATTCCGGGTTATGGAATTTATAATTGTACATGTCGAGCGGCTATGTTATTTCTACTTGTATTTTCCTTTCCTGTCTCGACTTTATTGTTTTAAATTAGATTTTTCCGCAAATTTAGGCTTACCTAGTCGTATAGACTAGGTGCCGTCACGATACCTTTCGGAGGGTAAATCGGGTCGTGACAGGCGCATAAAGAGAAAATTAAAAGGGAAACTCACAGTACATTATAAAACCACAATATCAGAACAAAAATGTGGTCTTTTTTTTACTCAAACGACCGAAATGCGTGGTAAAACAATTTAAATATGTATAAATCCCTTTTAAAGGGTGCTATACCTTAACGCCCGTTCGCCCTTTAAAAGGAAGTTATATGTATTAAGACTTTTGGCGCCAAAAAAGCAAATAAATAAAATTTAATGTACCAAGAGAGGAGAAGACTTCTAGGTGGTGCAATGGTTAAAGTGTCACGACCCGAAATCCTACCTTTAGGCCGTGATGGCGTCTAACGTTGAACCCTCTAGACAAGCCAAGGTTTGAGATTATTTTATAACTTTCTTTACTTAAGTCATTTAAAAGTGAAACAACTAACACAAACAATTAATAATAATGCGGAAGCTGCGAGTCTATATATTAATATAATAATCGTCACAAAATTCGCGTACGTAATCCCCAAGAATTGTGTCACAAAATCTCACGGACTGTCTAAGAATACTACAACAAAAGTATGAAATGAACAATACAACTCTCTATGATACTAAAATAAGGCAGAAACAATAAGATAGAAGATGACACCGAGATCCACGAACGCTTGCGGAACTACCTCGGCGTCGCCTGTATGGACTGAAGGATACACCCTCTAATGATGTCCACTGGGTACGGCTGCGTGATCTGCACAACATAAAGAAGTGCAGGTGTAGCATCAGTACAACCGACCCCATGTACTGAGTAAGTGCCGAGCCTAACCTCGGCGAAGTAGTGACGAGGCTAGACACGACAACAACAATTTACCTGTCAGTTATATAATATGTACCAGAGAAAATAGCAAGAAATAAGCAGTTAAGCATGGTGATACGGGGACAAGTAAAGGGGGTAACAAGTGAGAATCAAAGATGAATATCTAAACAAACAACAATACAGAAGGAACAAGTCAACAGGGAATAATAACTCAAACAAGTATGTACACGGCATCACTCTTTGTGCTTTTACTCTCGTCCTCACAAATGCACAGTATAAATGAAAGCAGTATAAAACATGGCATGGCATCACCCTTCGTGATTTTACTCTCTTCCTAACAGCTTCCCGGCTACGCGCCCGGGCTGCGCACGCACATCTAGGTGAGATTAACGGAGGCTTTCAATGCCTCAGAACACAGTTTTAGTTAAATTTACCTAGGGTGACCTTTTGGGTCATTACAATCTCCACCCCTAAAACAAATGTTCGTCCTCGAACGGACATAGAAAGGTACCTGAATCAGGGAAAAGGTGGGGACAACGACTCCGCATATCCGACTCGGACTCCCAGGTAGCTGCCTCAGTAGGCTGACCTCTCCACTGAACATGAACCGAAGGATAACTCTTCGATCTCAACTGACGAACTTGACGAGCCAATATAGCTACCGACTCCTCCTCAAAGGTCAAATCCTTGTCCAACTGGACACCGTTGAAGTCAAGTACATGAGATGGATCCGCAATATACCACCGGAGCATAGATACATGAAACACCGGGTGCACGACTGATACACTCGGTGGCAAGGAAAATCTGTAGGCCACCTCTCCTACCTTATCCAGAATCTCAAACGGACCAATGTACCTAGGTCTCAACTTGCCCTTCTTTCTGAACCTCATCACGCCTTTCATGGGCGACACCCGAAGAAATACCCGATATCCCATCATGAATGCCAATCTCGAACTCTGCGATCCGCATAACTCTTCTACCTGGACTGAGCTGTACGAAGTCTATCCTGAATGATCTTCACCTTGTCCAAGGCATCCTGGACTAACTCAAAACCCAATAATTTAGCCTCTCCCGGCTCAAACCATCCAACTGGGGACCGACACTGCCTCATACGGAGCCATCTGAATGCTCGATTGATAGTTGTTGTTGTAGGCAAACTCAGCTAAAGGTAAGAACTGGTCCCATGAACCACCAAAGTCAATGACACAAGCCCGCAACATATCCTCCAAAATCTGAATAGTACGCTTGGAATGTCCGTCCGTCTGAGGATGAAATGTTGTGCTCAACTCAATCTGTGTGCCCAACTCTCGCTGAAATACCGTCCAAAAATGGGAGGTAAACTAAGTACCTCGGTATGATATAATGGATATGGGCACCCCGTGCAATCTAACAACCTCTCTCATATAGATCTTTGCCAACTTCTCCGCTGAATACGTAACTGATACCGGAATGAAGTGGGCTGACTTTGTCAACCTATCCACAATGACCCATACAACATCAAACATACTCTGAGTCCGTGGGAGTCCAACTACAAAATCCATGGTGATACGCTCCCACTTCCACTCGGGAAGCTGAATCTGCAGAATCAAACCACCGGGTCTCTGGTGCTCGTACTTAACCTGCTGACAGTTCAAGCACCAAGATACATAAGCTACAATATCCTCCTTCATCCTCCGCCACCAATAATGCTGACGCAAGTCCTGGTACATCTTTGTGGCGCCCGGATGAATGGAATACCGGGAACTATGGGCCTCCTGTAGTGTCAACTCAGGAATACCATCAACATCCGGTACACAACTACGACCCTGCATCCTCAAAACTCCCTCATCATCAACCGTAACCTACTTGGCATCTTCGTGCCTGACCCTATCTATAAGAATACATAAATTACGATCATCATACTGCCTGGCCCGAATGCGGTCGTACAACGAAATCGGGCCACAGTATGGTTTAAAACACTGCCAGTCTCAGAAACCTCCAATCTTACAAATCGGTTGGCTAAAGCCTGAACATCCAGAGCAAGAGGTTGCTCTCCGACTGACAAATACGCAAGACTACCCATACTGGCTGACTTCCGGCTCAAAGCATCGACCACCACATGGGCCTTCCCCGGATGAGAAAGAATGGTAATATCATAATCCTTCAACAGATCTAACCATCTCCTCTGCCTCATATTCAACTCTTTTTTCTTGAACAGGTACTGCAAACTCTTATGATCCGTGAACACCTCACATGGCACCCCGTACAGATAATGACTCCAAATCTTCAACGCATGAACAGTAGCTGCTAACTCCAAATCATGGACATGATAGTTCTTCTCATGAACCTTCAACCGACGAGAAACATAGGCTATGACCTTGCTATCCTGCATCAATACTGCACCAAGCCCAACCCGTGAAGCATCACAATACACGGTATACGGTCCTGAACCTGTGGGCAAAACTAACATCAGTGCTGTGGTCAAGGCTGTCTTGAGCTTCTGAAAGCTCGTCTCACACTCATCCGACCACCTGAACTGAGCCCCTTTCTGAGTCAACCTGGTCATTGGGGCTGCAATAGATGAAAATCCCTCCACGAATCGGTGATAATAACCAGCTAAGCACAAGAAACTCCGAATCTCTATAGCTGAAGTGGGTCTAGGACAATCTCTAACTGCTGAAATCTTCTTGGGATCCACCTGAATACCCTCTGCCGACACAACATGGCCCAGAAATGGCACTAAGTACTATCCTAAGGACTATTTGGCATACAAATGACTATCCCTCAGAGTCTGGAGGACGACTCGAAGATGCTGCTCATGCTCCTCACGGCTACGGGAGTATATCAATATATCATCAATAAACACAATAACGAACAAGTCCAAATAGAGCCTGAACACTTGGTTAATCAACTCCATTAAAGCAGCAGGGGCATTTTTCAACCCAAATGACATCACCAATAACTCATAATGCCCATAACGAGTGCGAATGGTTGTCTTAAGGACATCAGACGCCCTAATCCTTAGCTTATGGTAACTAGATCTCAAGTCAATCTTGGAAAACACTGCAGCACCCTGAAGCTGGTCAAATAGATCATCAATCCTCGACAAAGGATACTTATTCTTAATAGTAACCTTGTTCAATTACCGGTAGTCTATACACATCCTCATTGAGCCATCTTTCTTCTTAACAAACAACACTGGAGCACCCCAAGGAGAAATTCTAGGCCTAATGAAGCCTTTATCCAACAAATCCTGCAACATTTCCTTTAATTCCTTCAACTCTAGCGGGACCATACGATATGGCGGAGTAGAAATAGGCTGAGTGCCCTGAACTACCTCAATACAAAAATCAATATCCCTGTCGGGTGGCATACCCAGCAGGTCAGCAGAGAACATCTCTATAAACTCATGAACCACGGGCACAGACTCCATAGAAGGAACCTCGGCACTAGAATCACGAACATAGGCCAAATAGGCCAGACAACCCTTCTCGACCATGCGCCGAGTCTTCATATAAGAAATAACTCTACTGGAAGAATGACTAGGAGTACTTCTCCACTCCAAACGAGGTACTCCTGGCAAGGCTAAGGTCACTGTCTTGGCATGACAATCCAGAATAGCATGATAGGGAGATAGCCAATTCATCCACAATATAACATCAAAGTCCATCATATCAAAAGCAAAAGATCAACCTGAGTCTCCATACCAGCAATAACTACTAATCAAGCACGGTAGACTCGATCTACCACTATAGAATCACCCACCGGGGTAGACACATATACAGGAGCACTCATGGAATTACGGGGCATGCTCAAATAAGGGGCAAAATATGAAGACACATACGAGAAAGTAGAACCCGATTCAAATAACACTGAGGCATCTCGGCTGCAAACTAAAACCATACATATGATAACTGCATCAGAGGCCTCAGCCTCAGGCCTGGCAGGAATAACATAAAATCGGGGCGGAGCCCCTCCAACCTGAACATCTCTGGGTCGACCTACTACGGTCTGACCTCTACCTCTCATGGCCTGTCCTCCACCTCTATGAGTCTGACCTCCACCTCTAGCACCACGACCTCCACCCCTAGTTGGCTGAGTGTTGATACCCAATTTTCCCTCAATGTAATTTAAAAATTGCATATCTACTTTCAAGATCACTCTTTGCAGTAATTGATATTTTTCTATGATTTTCCGTATTTTTATCAAATTCTTTTCTTGGTTATTTAATCTTTTTATGTTTCATAATTATTCATAATTATGCATAAATGATGTTATAAGCAATTTCAAATCACTTTCTTACTCAATATGTTATTTATATCCTATTTAATTCCATTAGGACTTAGGTATTTCACAAATTAGCCAACATTGGCATTATTTAGTTAATTTCAAGAATTTTTGCAATAATAGCACAAGTATACATTTATGTCATTTAAAAAAAATCCATAACTGATTATTTTATATTTTTATACTAGGTAATCATCTTAATTTCATTTATCTTAATTTCATTTTACACGATTATTAGCTATTTTAATTAATTAATTAATTATCCTATCTTAATTGGGTATTTAACATTTGGCCTATTTCTATTTAAAATCTAGCCAAATTCTAACCCAACCCCACCTAATCTCTTACCCACTTAACCAGCCCAATTGACCAGCCCAATCTTCAAACTCTACCCGGCCCAACCCCTCTAACTATCTGAGCCATTGATCAAAATAGATCAACGGCCCAGGACCCTATTACCATAATTCAATTAAACCCCCCCAACCGACCCTTATTTTCCAAGACTCTCTCTCTCTCTATCTCTCTCTATCTCTCCCTGTGACTCTCTAGCTCTCTGTAGAAGTCTCCTTGACTCCCCCCCTCTCCGATGAGGTTTGTCCATCTCCTCCGGTTGGTTTCTCACTGGAAACCTTGGTTCTTCATCGTCTCTTGGTCATTTACCTACCTCTCACCGGTTCATTTATACCCTGGGGTCCTCAAGATATCTCGGAGCGGTTCTCTTGCCGCCCATGGTCCCATGCCACTTTTCGGCCTCCCCGGCCGTCTGAGTAAGGTCTACAACCTGTTCCGGCTTCAGCCAGTGCCATCTCTGAGGTTCTTTCTCTTCTATGGGTTACACGAAACCCTTACCCTATATCTTTCAATTCATTTTAGATCTACTCTAGATCTACAGTATTACGACGCTTTTCTACATTTTTCTCTGAAAAACCCTCATCTTTAAACGATCTTTCAATTTCAAAATTAGGGTTTCTTAACCCTTTTTCAAAAAACGGTTTGTACTTCTAGTCTTTAGTGATTTTTACTGTATTTTGAACGATTCTCTTATGATTTCTTGCTATATGAGTTATTAGGCTGAATAGCCCTGATTCTTTCTAGCCCGTTTTGATTACGTGTGCTTGTTTCTTGTGTAGCCATTCATGTATTCTCTATGATTCTCGTTGTTAGGGGTTTTAATCCCCTACTATTCTATGACTCCCTTTTTAGGGCTTCTCTGATTTAAGTACTATTTGATGATTATTATGTCTGATTACTTGTTTACCTAAACACTCCATTGATTCTATGCAAAGTTGTGACATTCTCTTTAAATCTATGCTTTTCTGTGCATCTCCTATAATTATATATTGATTTTTTGAATTACTTCCTTATTTGTGAGATGTTTTCCTTAATTACCATTGATTCTTGGTGACCTTCAGTCTCATCCGTGATTCTTTGATGGATTTTTAAAACTAAATTGAATTTTACCTTATTTATGTGCCGCCTATACTTTCTTTGTTTAAAAACATTTTGTATTTGGCCTTTATTGAGTGCTACGTGAAATTACTGCTCCTATTGGAGTAAATCAGTTCATAAGTTGATTCCTTTTCCTTATTTAACTCTGATTATCTCGTTTGAACTTGAATCCCTAATTAAAGGGAGTCCATGTCTTTAATTGATACTGATTGAGTATCGTTTCCATAATTATGCTAAAACTAGTACTCCTTACCTTATTCTCCTTACTCGTTTTCAGCATTATAACTACTCTATTCTCTTTAGCATAAAGAGGGGGAACTAAGACACAGAGCACTAATATTGTTCTGAATTATCTCTTGCTTTCACACACATCCGCTTTTGTCTCTCTTGCTGTTACTTGCAACTCGGTTGGCTGAAAGCCAAAACTGAGTGATTCTATTTTTCTATTGCACTACTGCTCTACTGTTTTTGTTGCATCTACACACTGCTGCTCTACTATTCTTCATTTTACTGCTCTTCACTTTGCATTCAATCTTGCATTCAAACTGGTATGTTTCTAGTTTAAGTTTATAGTACCCAAAAGAACATGTTCCTATTTGTATTTAGATTCCTTTTATTTCTCTCATGCTTCTACTTTTGTTTCTACTGCTTGGCTTGCAATTAGAATGTTTACTTTGTCTCTCTATATTTAGCATGTCTACTTGTCTATGTGATTCTCCCTTTCCCCTTAGTCTAACTTGTGTATTGCTTTTTCCTTATGTGATTCACTATGATTCTGCCTAACTCCTATGAAGCTAGCATACATGTTCGTCTACGTGACTACTCTTCCTCTTATTTTAGCATGTCCAGTGTTCTCTCATATGCTTTTCATCATGAACCTGCCATACCTTGTGACCCCTTAACGTTATAATCATGCACATCATGTTTAGTTCTTATGTAATCCTAATCTCAGACCTAATATGTGACTTTGTTTGACACTCCCTCAATCTAATACTGTTAGATTCTTGGCCTTAACATTTTTTTGGTAACTTTGTTGTGATTGTTTAGACCCTGTAATACTATCCTATGGACTATTTGTGTGCAAGTTTTCTTCTACTATGTGACCTATTTGTCTCCTAATTCCCCTATCCTTGTTTGTGTTCGCTCCCTGAACTCTGCATGTCTTCTGAGTTGTGATTGTCCTGTGTCTTTCCTTTAAACTAGTTTTCATAAAACACATGTTGTTCTCTGAAACAAAACAGTTATTTCAAAGTTACTTTTCAAACTCAACTCCTTTAAGCTATGAGCACATTTCACGAATCTTAGTTGCTAAGTTCAGCCCCCTTCGTGTGAGCACTGCCTTGGGGACCATCTATGTACCTATTGAACTCTGACACACAAAGCTGGCATTCCACATTGCACTTACTCATTCCTGGCTAGGGAACTTGGGTGTGAGCACTACCTGGGATCCTCTAAGATCCTTAGGAACTCTGACACACATGGTTACAAAAGGTCATGGCATAGTGCATGTTTGGATCTCGATACTTGGGCCTACTATTAGGCTCCCTATAGTGTAACTTCTTAATTTTCTTATTCATTTATGTAATTTATGATCGCTGGTCTGTAATAATTAATTATAAAAATAACTCTGTGGTTGGAGAGTGAAATGGGTGGGATTATGCATGCTTAGTATAATTATGGGTAGAGAACATTCCTATAGGGTTTATTTTATCTACGTGTGCAATAGTTACATGTTTAGGAATACTTGCCATGCATGCATTAGATACCATGCTTTAGGTCTATTTATTCCAGCATCTCATCATACTCATCATGTTCGTAGTAAAAGGCTGTTACAATTGCTGCATCATCCCAACTCATGTCCACTTAGAAATCTTGGTCGTAGTTAAAATAACTATAAATGGTTGTCATAATAATACTGCCTCTGCATGTTCATAACTACTACATCTAAAAATCATGTTTAAATAATAACATCAATTGTCAATATTTGCATTAGAGACCATGCTACCTTAGGAAGTTATTCTCTGTATGTTCATATATCTATGCCAAACTCGTGTGTTAAAATATATTGCTAATGAACGTTTAGAAATCATGTGCTAGGCTCAGCAACTTAACAAATCACGCCCCCTGTACGTTCTGTTAATAAGTAAGACCTCGTTAAAATAGTAGACTCTAATTTCTGCAAATATTTTTTGTGCATTTAGAAAAGCATGCTTAAGTTTGCATCCTCCTTGCGTACATTTAGATATCCTGTTTTGTAGGACAATGCATCCACATTAGTTTAATCATGACTAAGTCTAAAACATATTTATCCTGCTACTGAGACTACACAGGATAACTGGAATGTTTTAACCCGCCTAGGCAAGCCTTAGGTATCAACGTTTGTGAAACTGGAAACTGTTTCTGTGCATTGCTTAGTTAATTATAAATTAGTTAATAGTCTAAAATTGGTAAGATGCCTTTTCTGAAACCCAGTAATGATACTGCCTTGATATTGTATTCACATATAGTCATACGGTCTTGGGTTCTGAAATTTGAGACCTTTTTGTGTTTGAGTCTTGCTATTCATGTGCCTAATTTGTGGAGGGATATATGAGCCTCGTGTTTGCTTCTGTGTGTCTCTATATTTGCAGTCCTAACTATTTTATTTGTCATGTAGATTTTTGTCCTTTAAACCTAAGGGTCCAACCCTAGTACCTACCCTTTAGGAATAGTATTCCTAGCCTCCTCCAGGACTGATAGGATGGGACGGGTAATAGAACGCAATAAGCTTCGTAACCAACACACTTTAAATACATTCATGGGGTGGGAAAGGGTAGAATAGGGATATGATGACCGGTGCGCTTATACCACGTGTAACTCTGCCTATCGGGTATTGCATTGATGTTATCCATATTACTTTAAACCTAGGACGCGTTTTCTCAAATATTTACATTTGATTTCTTTCAACTTTCTAATAAACTTCAATACTTGTTTGAAATCCCCTATTATATGAGCCTTATTAGTTATTTGCTTACTATCTGAATTCACGAAAATCATTTGGCCGGGAACCACAGTTGTGGATCCTGAGGGGTGCCTAATACCTTCCCCTTGGAATAACTTCAAGCCCTTACCCAATCTCTGGTAACACAAACTAGTCTTATGAGTTAACTAATATAGGTGCCCTAACGCACCATAAATATCGTTAGGTGGAGACTTTTCCTTTTAAACTTTTAACCTTCAAAAAGAGTTTTCCAAATTGTTATAAACGCGATCTCTCCGCTTTAAGAAGGGAAAAAAGGGGGGCTCGACACTGAGGGGGTGGGGGTGCACCTGATGCCGGAACCATGGCACGAGAACTCTGATACTGAGAATTACCAGAAGCTCGAGGGCAATACCTGGCAATGTTCCCCGAAACACAACAAGAATAACAAGGCCTTTGTTGCTGTGGCTGCTGACTCTGGAACTGGCCCCGTCGACCCGGATAACCACCCTGGAAGCTCTGAAGCGGCGGTGCACTGATTGGTGCTGGTGGTGCACTAATAGGAGCTGGCAGTGCACTATGAGATACCTGAAGTGCCGACTGATATGGTCTGGGAGGATAACCTCTGCCGAAAGAATCTCTACCTACAGATGAGGCTCCACTGAATCGACCGAAGTGACGGGGCCTCTTGTCAGCTCCCTAACCACCACCCTGTGACAAAATCATCTCAATCCTCCTAGCCACATTTGCCGCATCCTGGAATGAAATATCAGTACCTGACTCCTTGGCCATCTGAAGTCTGATGGGCTGAGCTAAACCCTTAATAAACCTCCTCACTCTCTCACGATCAGTGGGGAGTATCATAATAGCATGCCTGGCTAGAGTGATGAACATGGTCTCGTACTGAGTGACAGACATAGAGCCCTACTGGAGACGCTCAAACTGCCTCCGGAGATACTCTCTGTGAGTAACTGGAAGAAACTTCCCCAAGAATAACTCGGAGAACTGAGCCCAAGTCAAAGGTGAAGACCCAGCCGGTCTAGTCAAACAATAATCTCTCCACCAAGTCTTGGCAGTGCCAGAAAGACGAAAGGTAGCAAAGTCAACTCCATTGGACTCTACTATGCCCATGTTCCGAAGAACCTCATGACAGTTGTCCAAGTAATCCTGGGGATCTCTGATGGTGCACCAGTAAAAGTAGTAGGGAATAACTTGGTGAATCTATCAAATCTCCATAAAGCATCTGCTGACATAGCTGCTCCCTCAACTGTCGGTGCCACAATACCTGGCTGAGCTACTCCGACTGCTGAGGTGCCGGAGTCTGAAACTGAGGATCTAACTGTTCTAGTGTGCGAGTAGTAGGAGTCCGGGTCCCTCCCCCATCCTGAGAGACAGATGGTGCAGTAGGAAGAAGTCCAGCCTGATCCACACTCTCCATGAGTCCCACTAAGCGGACTAGAGCATCCTGAAGCACCGAGGTAGCAATGAACCCCTGTAGGACCTGAGCTTGCCCAATTGGGACTGTCTGAGGCGGAATATCCTTGTTGAATTCAACATGAGGGTCCTCCACTGGGGATGCTGCTCTGGGCCTCGGCCTGCCCTGGCCTCGGCCTCTAGCACGTCCTCGGCCCCTCGTACGAGTTGTGACAGGAGTATCGGGCTGCTGATCAGAAACTAGGGAAGCACGCGTCCTCGCCATCTGTGGGAGAGTAGAATAGGAACTCAATTAGTATTTAGAATGATATCGCACGACAGAGAAGAAGAAACGTGAAGATATTCCTAACATTGCAGCCTCTGGGGATAAGTACAGACGTCTTCATACCGATCCCTCAGACTCTACCAAGTTTGTCCGTGAGTTGTGAGACCTAAGCAACCTAGCGCTTTGATACCAACTTGTCACGACCCGAAATCCCACCTTCAGGCCGTGATGGCGTCTAACGTTGAACCCGGTAGACAAGCCAACATTTGAGTTTATTTTCTAACTTTCTTTACTTAAGTCATTTAAAAGTGAAACAACGAACACAAACAATTAATAATAATGCGGAAGCTGCGAGTCAATATAATAATATAATAATTGTTACAAAATTACCGTACGTAATCTCCCAGAATTGGTGTCACGAAATCTCATGGACTGTCTAAGAATACTATTACAAAAGTCTGAAATGAACAATACAACTGTCTATGATACTAAGATAAGGCAGAAACATGAAGATAGAAGATGACGCCGAGATCCACGAACGCCTGCGGAACTACCTCGGTGTCGCTTGTATGGACTGAAGGATACTCCCTCTAACGATGTCCACTGGGTCCGGCTGCGTGATCTGCACAACATAAAGAAGTGTAGGTGTAGCATTAGTACAACAGACCCCATGTACTGAGTAAGTGCCGAGCCTAAATTCGGCGAAGTAGTGACAAGGCTAGACACGACAACAACAATTTACCTGTACAGTTCTATAATATGTACCAGAGAAAATAGCAAGAAATAAGAAGTTAAGCATAGTGATACGGGGACAAGTAAAGGGGGTAACAAGTTAGAATCAAAGAGGAATATCTGAACAAACAACAATACAGAAGGAACAAGTCAATAAGGAATAATAACTTAAACAAGTATGTACACGGCATCACCCTTCGTGCTTTTACTCTCATCCTCACAAATGCACAGTATAAATGAAAGCAGTATAAAACATGGCACGACATCACCCTTCGTGCTTTTACTCTCTTCCTCACTATGCAATGTATAAATGAAAGCAATGATAATCATAGCACGACATCACCCTTTGTGCTTTTACTCTCTTCCTCACTATGCAATGTATAAATGAAAGCAATATAAATCATGGCACGACATCACCCTTCGTGCTTTTACTCTCTTCCTCACTATGCAATGTATAAATGATAGCAATATAAATCATGGCACTGCATCACCCTTCAAGCTTTTACTCTCTTCCTCACTATGCAATGTATGAAATGAATACACTGCATCATCCTTTGTGCTTTGCACTCTTCCTCACCCAAATCAACAACAAATAACAACTTGGCAAGGAATACAACAGAGTTAAATACAATTCATAACCACCCAAAAAGGGGAATATCAACCAAAATAATAACGTTGCCCGGCAATGGACTCAGCTATAACAAACCTCTTACGGATACACAACTTTATGAATTGGGTCCTCAACTGAGCCATCATATAACAAGTACTTAAGCAAGTATTCTCAGCAGTTAAACAACTTCCCAAAGGAAACTACTTCATAACACAATAAATATCAGAGTAATAACAAGTAATTCACCAAAATAGACTCAAGGTCATGCTTGACAAATAATGCATAGTTACTCGTCATCTCACCTATACATTGAACATGATAAAACAAGTAGCACATAAGACCCAACACCTATTCCCTCACTAATTTTAGGCCAAACACTTACCTCGACTCCGAGAATGTAAATCAAGCCTCTAGCACCGCTTTCCCTCTCGAATCCAACTCCGAAACGATAGTATCTAGACATAATCGACTCAATAATATCAATAATGAATCAATAATTCAATTCCAAAGCCTAATTGTAGAGTTTCCATCATTTTTCCAAAATTACCAAAAACCGACCCAGGGCCTGCTTGGTCCAAACAAGAGGTTCGGACC
The DNA here is from genome assembly GCA_005239495.1 of Nicotiana undulata. Classification (NCBI taxonomy): domain Eukaryota; kingdom Viridiplantae; phylum Streptophyta; class Magnoliopsida; order Solanales; family Solanaceae; genus Nicotiana; species Nicotiana undulata. The sequence goes on from ML277890.1 coordinate 22,998, forward strand.
AAAACCCGATCACCCATTCCCCCACGAGCCCGAATATATAATTTGTTTTGAAATCCGACCCCAAAACGAGGTTGAATTCCTAAAATTCCAAAAGCCCTTACTCTACCCAAAACCCCCAATTTCTACCCTTGATTTCATGTTTTTAGACCTAGATTATAGTAAATGTTGATGAAAATTGAAAGAAAACAGAGCTAGAATCACTTACCTAAGAGGTTATGGTGGAAGAATAACTTGAAATTCGTCTATGGGGTTTGGAGAAGAAGAATATGGTGAAAAATATGAAAATCCCATAATGGGTATTCTGTTTTTGGACTTTAAATAGTTGGGTGGAATTTGGCCTATGCGATCGCGGGCTACAAGATGCGATCACACAGTAGTGCTATCCTATACCCATGCGATCGCGGATCAAACAATGCGGCCGCACAAGGTTCATTCCAGCCCTCCCCAGCCTACCTAGTACACTATGCGATCGCGGAGGGTGCTATGCGATCACATAGTGCATCAGAATACTCCCTCAGTCCAAATATATGCGATCGCAGATGAACCTACGCGATCGCATAGAGTAAAACCTCAGACACCAGCACAACCCACATACACCAGATTTTTCAACTCCTTAGCACCCCGACACCTATCCGAAACTCACCTGAGTCCTCGGGGCTCAAAACCAAATATACACACGACTTCAAAATCATCCTACAGACTAATTCGAGTAATAAGACCACCAAAATAACATCAAAAACAATGAATTAAACTCCAAAAGCTATATAATCTTCTCAAAACTTCATAGACTTTAAATTTTCCATTTTTGATCCGAAACACGTCAAATCTAGTCCGTTTCTTACCAAATTTTACAGACAACACATATAAAACATATAGAACGTGTTCCGGGCTCCGAAACCATAATACGGGCCCGGTAACACAGGTTTAACTTCAAAGTTCATTTTCGAAAGCCTTTATAATTTTCAGAAAATAATATTCTTTAAAAATTCATTTCTCGGACTTGGGACCTCGGAATTCAATTCCAGGCATACGCCCAAGTCCCATATTTTCCTACGGACCCTCCAGGACCGTCAAATCACGGGTCCAGGTCCGTTTACCAAAAATGTTGGCCAAAGTCAACTTTAATAAAATAATTATTATAAAATCATCCTTTTATCCATTTTCTACATAACAACTTCCCGGCTACGCGCCAGGGATGCGCACGCACATCTAGGTGAGATTAACGGAGGCTTTCAAGGCCTCGGAACACAGTTTTAGTTAAATTTACCTAGGATGACCTTTTGGGTCATTACAATCTCCACCTCTAAAACAAATGTTCGTCCTCGAATGGACATAAAAAGGTACCTGAATCGGGGAAAAGGTGGGGATAACGGCTCCGCATATCAGACTCGGACTCCCAGGTAGCTGCCTCAGCAGACTGACCTCTCCACTGAACCCTAACCGATGGATAACTCTTCGATCTCAACTGACGAACTTGACGAGCTAATATAGCTACCGGCTCCTCCTCAAAAGTCAAATCCTTGTCCAACTGGACACCGTTGAAGTCAAGTACATGAGATGGATCCGCAATATACCTCCGGAGCATAGATACATGAAACACCGGGTGCACGACTGATACACTCGGTGGCAAGGCAAGTCTGTAGGCCACCTCTCCTAGCTTATCCAAAATCTCAAACAGACCAATGTACCTAGGTCTCAACTTTCCCTTCTTTCCGAACCTCATCAAGCCCTTCATGGGCGACACCCGAAGAAATACCCGGTCTCCTATCATGAATGCCAAATCTAGAACTTTACGATCCGCATAATTCTTCTGCCTGGACTGAGCTGTACAAAGTCTATCCTGAATGATCTTCACCTAGTCCAAGGCATCCTGGACTAACTCAGAACCCAATAATTTAGCCTTTCCCGGCTCAAACCATCCGACTGGGGACCGACACCGCCTACCATACAATGCCTCATACGGAGCCATCTAAATGCTCGACTGATAGCTGTTGTTGTAGGCAAACTCAGCTAAAGGCAAGAACTGGTCCCATGAACCACCAAAGTCAATGACATAAGCCCGCAACATATCCTCCAAAATATGAATAGTACGCTCGGATTGTCCGTCCGTCTGAGGATGAAATGCTGTGCTCAACTCAATCTGTGTGCCCAACTCTCGCTGAAATACTGTCCAAAAATGGGAGGTAAACTAAGTACCTCGGTCTGATATAATGGATATGGGGACCCCGTGCAATCTAACAACCTCTCTCATATAGATCTTTGCTAACTTCTCCGCTGAATACGAAACTGATACCAGAATGAAGTGGGCTGACTTGGTCAGCCTATCCACATTGACCCATACTAGAATATGGATATGATGACCGGTGTGCTAATACCAGGTGTAGCTTTGCCTATCGGGTATTGCATTGATGTGATCCATATTACTTTAAACCTAGGACGCCTTTTCTCAAATATTTACATTTGATTTCTTTCAACTTTCTAATAAACTTCAATACTTGTTTGAAATCCCCTATTATATGAGCCTTATTAGTTATTTGCTTATTGTCTGAATTCACGAAAACCATTTGGCCGGGAACCACTGTTGTGGATCCTGAGAGGTGCCTAATACCTTCCCCTTGGAATAACTTTAAGCCCTTACCTAATTTCTGGTAACACAAACTAGTCTTATGAGTTAACTAATCTAGGTGCCCTAACGCACCATAAATATTGTTAGGTGGAGACTCTTCCTTTTAACCTTTTAACCTTCAAAAGGAGTTGTCCAAATTGTGATAAACCGATCTCTTCGATTTAAGAAGGGGGAAAAAAGGGGGGCGCAACACTGAGGGGGTGGGGGTGCACCTTATGCCGGAACCATGGCACGAGAACTCAAATATTGAGAATTACCAGAAGCTCGAGGGAAATACCTGGCAATGTTCCCCAAAACACAACAAGAATAACAAGGCCTCTGTTGCTGTGGCTGCTGACTCTGGAACTGGCCCTGTCAACCCGGATAACCACCTTGGAAGCTCTGAAGCGGCGGTGCACTGATTGGTGCTGGTGGTGCACTAATAGGAGTTGGCGATGCACTGTGAGATACCTGAAGTGCCGAATGATATGGTCTGGGAGGATGACCTCTGCCAGAAGAATCTCTACCTCCAGATAAGGCTCCACTGAATCGACCGAAGTCACGGGGCCTCTTGTTAGCTCCCTGACCACCACCCTGCGACAAAATCATCTCAATCCTCCTGGCCACATTGGCCGCATCCTGGAATAAAATATCAGTACCTGACTCCCTGGCCATCTGAAGTCTGATGGGCTGAGCTAAACCCTCAATAAACCTCCTCACTCTCTCACTCTCAGTGGGGAGTATCATAATAGCATGCTTGGATAGAGTGATGAACATGGTCTCGTACTGAGTGACAGACATAGAGCCCTACTGGAGACGCTCAAACTGCCTCTGGAGATCCTCTCTTTGAGTAACTGGAAGAAACTTCCCTAAGAATAACTCGGAGAACTGAGCCCAATTCAAAGGTGCAGACCCAGCTAGTCTAGTCAAACAATAATCTCTCCACCAAGTCTTGGCGGTGCCAGAAAGACGAAAGGTAGCAAAGTCAACTCCATTGGACTCTACTATGCTCATGTTCCGAAGAACCTCATGACAATTGTCCAAGTAATCCTGGCTATCCTCTGATGGTGCACCAGTAAAAGTAGTAGGGAATAACTTGGTGAATCTATCCAATCTCCATAAAGCATATGCTGACATAGCTGATCCCTCAACTGTCGGTGCCACAATAGCCGGCTGAGCTACTCCGGCTGTCTGAGGTGTCGGAGTCTGAAATTGAGGATCTAACTGCTCTGGTGTGCGAGTAGCAGGAGTCTAGGTCCCTCCCCTTGCCTGAGAGATAGCTAGTGCAGCAGGAAGAATACCGGCCTGAGCCACACTCTACATGAGTCCCACTAAGCGGACTAGAGCGTCCTGAAGAACCAGGGTAGCAATGAACCCCTCTAGGACCTGAGCTGGTCCAACTGGGATTGTCTGAGCGGTAATATCCTCGGTGAATTCAACCTGAGGATCCTCCAATGGGGCTGCTGCTCTGGGCTGAGCCCTGCCCTGGCCTCGGCCTCTAGCACGGCCTCGTCCCCTCGTAGGCGTTGTGACAGGAGTATCCGGCTGTTGATCAGAACCTGGGGAAGCATGCGTCCTCGCCATCTGCGAGAGAGTAGAATAGGAACTCAATTAGTATTTAGAATGATATCGCACGATAGAGAAGAAGAAATGTTAAGATATTCCTAACATTGCAGCCTCTGGGGATAAGTACAGACGTCTCCGTACCGATCCCTCAGACTCTACCAAGTTTGTCCGTGAGTTGTGAGACCTAAGCAACCTATTGCTCTGATACCAACTTGTCACGACCCGAAATCCCACCTTCAGGCCGTGATGGCGTCAAACGTTGAACTCGGTAGACAAGCCAACATTTGAGTTTATTTTCTAACTTTTTTTACTTAAATCATTTAAAAGTGAAACAACAAACACAAACAATTAATTATAATGCGGAAGCTGTGAGTCTATATAATAATATAATAATTGTCACAAAATTCCCGTACATAATCCCCCAGAATTGGTGTCACAAAATCTCACGGACTGTCTAAGAATACTACAACAAAAGTCTGAAATGAACAATACAACTGTCTATGATACTAGGATAAGATAGAAACAATAAGATAGAAGATGACGCCGAGATCCACGAACTCTTGCAGAACTACCTCGGTGTCGCCTGTATGGACTGAAGGATACTCCCTCTAACGATGTCCACTAGGTCCGGCTGCGTGATCTGCATAGCATAAAGAAGTGCAGGAGTAGCATCAGTACAAATGACCCTATGTACTGAGTAAGTGCCGAGCCTAACCTCGGCGAAGTAGTGACGAGGCTAGACACGACAACAATAATTTACCTATACAGTTCTATAATATGTACCAAAGAAAATAGCAAGAAATAAGCAATTAAGCATGGTGATACGGGGACAAGTAAAGGGGGTAACAAGTGAGAATCAAAGATTAATATCTAAACAAACAACAATACAGAAGGAACAAGTCAACAGGGAATAATAACTCAAACAAGTATGTACACGACATCACTCTTCGTGCTTTTACTCTCGTCCTCACAAATGCACAGTATAAATGAAGGCAATATAAATCATGGCATGGCATCACCCTTCGTGATTTTACTCTCTTCCTCACTATGCAGTATATTAATGAAGGCAATATAAATCATGGCATGGCATCACCCTTCGTGATTTTACTCTCTTCCTCACTATGCAATGTATAAATGAAAGCAATATAAATCATGGAACGACATCACCCTTCGTGCTTTTACTCTCTTCCTCACTATGCAATGTATGAAATGAATACACGACATCATCCTTCATGCTTTACACTCTTCCTCACCCAAATCAACAACAAATTACAACTTGGAAAGGAATAAATTAGAGTTAAATACAATTCATAACCACCCAGCAAGGGGAATATCAACCAAAATAATAACGTTGCCCGGCAAGGGACTCAGCTATAACCAACCTCTTACGAATACACAACTTTATGAATTGGGTCCTCAACTGAGACATCATATCACAAGTACTTAAGCAAGTATTCTCAGCAATTAAACAACTTCCCAAAGGAAACTACTCCATAACACAATAAATATCGGAGTAATAACAAGTAATTCACCAAAATAGACTCAAGGCCATGCTTGACAAATAATGCATAGGTAATCGTCATCTCACCTATACATTGAAAATGATAAAACAAGCAGCACATACGACCCAACACCTATTCCCTCACTAAAGTTAGGCCAAACACTGACCTCGGTTCCGAGAATGCAAATCAAGCCTATAGCACCGCTTTCCTTCTCGAATCCAACTCCGAAACGATAGTATCTAGACATAATCGATTCAATAATATCAATAATTCAGTTCCAAAGTTTAATTGTAGATTTCCATCATTCTTCCAAAATTAGCAAAAACCGACCCCGGGCCCGCTTGGTCCAAACGCGGGTTCGGGCCAAAACCTGATCACCCATTCCCCCACGAGCCTGAATATATAATTTGTTTTGAAATCCGACCCCAAAACGAGGTTGAATTCCCAAAAATTCTAAAAACCCTAACTCTACCCAAAACCTCCAATTTCTACCCTTGATTTCATGTTTTTAGACCTAGATTCTAGTAATGTTGATGAAAAATGAAAGCAAACAGTGTTAGAATCACTTACCTAAGAGGTTATGGTGGAAGAATAGCTTGAAATTCGTCTATGGGGTTTGGAGAAGAAGAAGATGGTGAAAAAAATGAAAATACCGTAATGGGTATTCTGGTTTTGGACTTTAAATAGCTGGGTGGAATTTGGCATATGCAATCGCGAATAAAGGGTTGCGATCGCATAGAGGTTGGTTCATTAAGATTTGCGATCGCGGGCTACAGGATGCAATCGCTCAGTAGTGCTAACCTATACCCCTGCGATCGCGGATCAAACAATGCGGTCGCACAATGTTCTTTCCAGCCCCCCCACCAACCTACCTAGTAACTATGGGATCGCGGAGGGTGCTATGCGATCGCATAGTGCATCAGAATACTCCCTCAGCCCAAAGCTATGTGATCGCAGATGAATCTACGCGATCGCATAGAGTAAAACCTCAGACACCAGCACAACCCACTTACACTAGATTTTTCAACTCCTTAGCACCCCGACACCTATCCGAAACTCACCCGAGCCCTCGGGGCTCAAAACCAAATTTATTCACACGACTTCAAAATTATCCTACGGACTTATTCGAGTAATTAAACCACCAAAATAACATAAAAACAATGAAATAAACTCCAAAATCTATATAATTTTCTCAAAACATCATAGACTTCAAATTTTCCATTTTAGATCCGAAATACGGCAAACCTAGTCCGTTTCTTACCAAATTTTACATACAACACATATAACATATATTGAACCTGTTTGGGGCTCCGGAACCATATACGGGCCCGATAACACAGGTTTCACTTCAAAGTTCATTTTCAAAAGCCTTTATAATTTTCAGAAAACAATTTTCTTTAAAAATTCATTTCTCGGACTTGAGACCTCGGAATTCAATTCCGAGCATACGCCCAAGTCCCATAGTGTCCTACGGACCCTCTAAGACCTTCAAATCAAGGGGCCCGATCCATTTAGCAAAAATGTTGTCACGACCCAAATCTCGATTCAGGTCGCGATGGTGCCCAACGGCAAGGTTAGGCCAGCCAGTATAGAAACACTAAGTGTTACCATCCCCCGTTACGCAAATTTCATCTTTTAACCAATTTTTAAACAAATATAAACAATATAATGGTGGTGATGTGAAATAGAACTACAAGAGCGGAAAATCAACCAATAGGCATGACGCATAACATATGTACAACCAACAACCCAAAATATACACTACGTGTGTGCCAGGAACTAGAGTCACAAGTGCCACGGGAAACTACTGAATATACAATGACTACAATATATACAGAGTCTCAGTCTGAGTGAAATGGACAGAGAATATAACAGGGAACTCCAGGGTGCTGCTAGGAAGTCGCCGGGAAAGCAGCTCACCGCGAAGTATGACCACGCTATAAATATCTAGCACCGACCTGATAATCAGACGTACCAGCCTCCGAACCTGTACAGTCAAGTACAGAAAGAAAAGAAAGTGCAGCATCAGTACATATTAAATAAATATGTACCCAATGAGTATCCCGCCTAAACTCGAAGAAGTAGTGGCGAAAGGTCGACTCGATACTCACTAAGGTCCAACAGTAATAACATGTGATAGAATATAATGAAATACAGTAGGCATGTCAGGGAAATAGGCAACAAGTACATAAATATATCAAAAGCAGAATCCCAAATAATTGCTGAACTAAACAATAAAGCACTTTCAAGGGTAAGACCACCGAACGATACAAAAATCACAAATTCTTAGATCCGCCGTGGCGAATGGCCCGCTCCCATAAGGTACCTTCTACACTCGCCGTGGCGTACGGCCCGATCCCATATTCATTTCAATTTCTTTTCAACACTGCCGTGGCGTACAGCCCGATTCCATATTCATTTCAATTTCGTTTCAACACTGCGTGGCGTACGACCCGATCCCATATTCATTTTAATTATTTTTCAACAGTGTCGTGGCATACGGACCGATCCCATATTCATTTCAATTTCTTTTCAACACTGCCGTGGCGTACGGCCCTATCCCATATTCATTTCAATTTCTTTTCAACACTGTCGTGGCGTACGACCCGACCCATATTCATTTCAATTTCTTTTCAACACTGCCGTGGCGTATGACCCGATCCCATATTCATTTCAATTTCTTTTCAACACTGCCGTGGCGTACGGCCCGATCCCATATTCATTTCACTACTTATTCTCCCCAACAAATTCCTTGCCATTCAATAATTTTTCCATTAAGCCTTAGAGAAATAACACTATGCAAAACATAATTTTCATAGTACATATGGCGTCACAATAAATCGTGTAAAGAATTGCAAGAAACATATCAGGCATTACGAGAAAAGCATATAAGGCATGATTTGGGCCTAACTACCCGGACATACAATAATAGCCGCTACGTACGGACTCTCATCACTTGGCGCGTACGTAGCCCCCAAGCAATTTACACATAGCATATACATCACCTATGGGGACAATTCCCTCTTACAAGGTTAGAAAGGAGACTCACCTCATGTCGAATCTACCCCTCAGACCACAATTTGCGCCCGAAACTCCGAACTCTACACCCGAGGACTCGCAACTAGCCAAAAGGTATACAATAACATCAATGCATGTACAATGCATGGAATTTCCCTAGTTACTTTACTAAATCGCTATTCTTGAAAATTTCCAAATTCCAACCCCGGTCCCGCATGATCAAATTCCGAAATTTCTCGAAGGGATCACTCACCCATAGCCTAAGGATCATTAATGTGTAATTTCTACTTAAATTCATGGCCTAAAACGGATAATCACAAAATCCTCAAGAACCCTAAAATTACTACCTAATTCTACAATTTTTAGATGATTTAGTAGTGAATTCAACTAGGAATTAATGTTAAAGCTAGAAGATTATGGGGTTTAACTTACCTCTTACAGTGTGTGGTCTTGGGAGGTGCTTCCCAAACTTGGATGCTCTCTAATGGAGGTTGATGGTGGGTAAAAATGAAGAAAACCCGTAATTTGGACATTTAAAAGGGTCTAGCAACAGTGATTTCCGCACCTACGACCTTGGGACCGCAGGTGCGGTCCCGCACCTGCGAGAAAATCACCGCCCCTGTGGAAAAAGGGCCTAAGACCCTGGCATCGCACCTGCGGAGAAGGAGTCTGCACCAGCAGTCCCGCTCCTGCGGAAGAAAGGGTCGCGCCTGCGATGGGGGTCGCACCTGCGAAGGCTAGACCGCAATTGCGCACTCGCACCTGCGACTGAGAGACCGCAGGCGCGGTCACACCAGAAGCAGCCACACCAGTAGTGGATTTTGCTGGGTTTTGGTCCCGTGCGGGGTCCGGGAAGCACCAGGGCCCACCCAAGCCCCCGTCCAAATATACCAACAAGTCTGTATTCATGATACGGACTCGCTCGAACTCCCAGGACATGGGAAACACCAACGAAACTCAAAATTCAACCCCAAATACCAAATTGCATCAACTTAAGAACTTAAGAATTCTAGAATTCACTTCAAGGCGCCGAACCGGCCTAAACTACTCGGAATAACTTCAAATTTTGCAGAAAAGTTATATATGACATGACAGAACTATTCCCGATCTCAAAATTTAATTCAGACCTCGGGAACATAAAATCACCTTTCAAGCCAACTTTCAAATTCTTTAATAATCCTCAAAACTTCATTAACTCCAATTCCCTCATTTTGATCTGAAACCAATCAAATCAAGTCTGTTTCTTACCAAATTTCACATATAACTTAAATAACACATATTGAACCTTTTCAGTGCTCCGAAATCCTAATACGAGCCGGCAGCACAGGTTTCACATCAAGGTTCATGATCATAAGCCTTTAATATTTTCATAAAATAATTTTCTTTAAAAATTAGTTTCTCGGACTTGGGTCCTCGGAATCCGATTCCGGACATACGCCCAAGTCCCATATTTTCCTACGGACCTTCCGGGACCGTCGGATCACAGATCCGGGTCCGTTTACCATAAATGTTGACCAAAGTCAATTTTATTCAATTTAATTATCATAAATTATACTCTTAATCAAGTTTTCACATAAAGGCTTCCCGGCTACGCGCCCGGGCTGCGCACGCACATTGAGGTGAGATTAACGAAGACTTTCGGAGCCTCGCAACAAAGTCAAAATTAGATTCACATAAGATGACCCCTTTTTGGGTCATCACAAATGTTGACCAAAGTCAACTTTAATCAATTAATTATTATAAAAACATCCTTTTATCAATTTTCCACATAACAGCTTCCCGGCTACGCGTCTGGGCTGCGTACGCACATCTAGGTGAGATTAACAGAGGCTTTCAGGGCCTCGGAACAGAGTTTTAGTTAAATTTACCCAAGATGACCTTTTGGGTCATCACATAAAGGGTAGGTAATACATTGGTTTTGTTCTTGTGGTCCAAGGTTCCATTCCTAACAACATTATTTTGTTTTCCTATTTCTTTTTTATTTTTCATTTCTTTTCATTATTTGAATTAAGTATTTAGATATAAATACTTTGATGTTTATAATTACTTTTTAATGTAATTAAACTAATTTAATATTTATTAAAAAATTATGATTTTTGAATCCATTTAAAGTAAAAGAGAGAGAGAGGGAGAGAGAAGCCATTTATTATTTCGTTAAAAATTTTACCGACATTTTTAATAGTTATTATTTTGTATTATACGTGAAACAAAATTCATTTTGTATTTATTTTAATAAAAAATCATATAGTTTAATTTACTGCTTGAATTTTGTTTTGTTTTAATACCTTTCTTTTTAAATTTAGTTATTAAAGTATTAGTTATTAGCCAAAATTCTAATTATATCTTTTATTGTTTTCTTGAAATGTATTTTTTATTTCACCTTTTATTCCTTGGCTATTGTAATTGTATTATCCATTTAAAAATTTAATATAAGAATATGGTTGTTCTTATAATCCATTAGGAGTATTATTAGCTAAGTAATGGAATATAATTCATATATAATTAATAGCAAAACAAATTAAATAGTTGCTCATAGATTAATGTTTTTCTAATAAGAATTATCATAAACTAAATATAACCATTTAATTTATGAAAAATCATTTAATTAATTTTTCTACACTAAATTTTCATCAACTAAACTTTATTATAACCATTTAGTTTATGAATATTCAGTTAATTAATTGATCTCAGAAGAATATGAAAATAATAATCCATTACTTAGATAATAATAATTCTTCAATTATAATTTTAATGATTAAATAGTTATAATAATTTATATTTAAAAAAAAAAATATAAGATTTAAGCTTAGAATTTGATTAATAAAATTATTATAGTGTAAATATAACTACAATTTTAATTATTAAATTTAAAAAGAAGATATTTTAACAAAACAAAATCAAGCAGTATATTAAACTATATAATTTTGCATAAAATAAATACAAAAATAACTTTTTCTTGCTAATAATACAAAATAAAACCTATTAAAAATGCCTGTAGATTTTTTAACGAAATAATAAAAGGCTTCTCTTTTTTTCTTACTTTAAATGAATTCAAAAATCAATACTTTTTAATAAATATTAAATTATTTTAGTTACATTGAAAAGTAATTATGAATATATTTATATCTAAATACTTAAATCAAATATTGAAAAGAAATGAAAAATGAACAAATAGGAAAACAAAATAATGTTGTTAGAGGGAATGGAACCTTGGTGTAACGACCAGGCCGGTCGTTTTGAGAGTTAGCATTCCGATTCCCTATTAACTACTTTCCCACGTTTGTTTCTGCCTTTTGGACTTGCCAGAGTGGTTAGTTATGGATTTCGGCTAATTTTTGGGACACCTAGTCCCTAAATATGAGTTTAAGCTTTAGAAATCGGACCGTAGTCAGAACTATGTGAAGACGGGTCCGGGATAGAATTTCGTTGACTTCGTTAGCCCCGTTGAGTGATTTCTGGGTCAGGAGCGTGTCTGGAATGTGCTTTCGAGGTCTGTAGTAGATTTAGGCTTGAATTGGCGAAAGTTCGAGTTTCAGCGATTTCGTCTAATAAGTGAAATTTTGATATCGGACTCAGAATGAGATTTTGAAAGTGGTTGTAGGTCTGTAGTGTCATTTTTGACCTGTGTGTCACATTTGATATCATTCGGATTAGTTTTGACGTGTTTTGACATCGTCTGTGGATTTTTAAAAAATGTTAAGTTCTTAGGCTTGAATTCATGTGTAATTCTTGTTTTGATGTTATATGATGTGGTTATGTTGTATGAATTGTTGTTAGGTTTGGTTGAGGTCCCAGGGGCTTCAGGTGTGTTTCAGATAGTCAACGTGAAGATTTTAGACTTAAGCAAAAAGCTGAAGTTGATGGTTCTGGAGTTTTGCACCTGCGGAAGGGGAGCCGTAGGTGCGGACACGCAGGTGCGGTAGGGGATGCGCAGATGCGGATTTGGCTAAGGCCGGTTGGGCTCGCAGATGCGGCTATGAAACCATAGATGCGGCCCCAGCCCAATTAATGAATTTTCGCACCTGCGATTCCATTTCCGCAGGTTCAGCCCAATTGACCGCAGAAGCAGAAATCGCTTGTCAGAAATATCAAATTCGAGAGTTTGAATTTCATAACTTCTAAAACGATTTGGAGCTCAGGAATATGCTATTTTGGGTGGAGTTTGAAGAATAGATCAGTAGGTAACGATTCCTAATCCTATTTCACTTGTATTTCATTAATCTATAGTAAGTTCTTCAATCTAATCAAGGAATTTGAGTGGAAAAATAGAAACAATGGGAGAAAAGTTCCCCAACTGAAAATTCGAGAATTTAATGGGATTTTGACGTCGGATTTTGATGATTGATGTTCGAGTGTGTTCGTGAGTGAATGGGTATTCTAAATTGGTAACTTTCACTTGATTCCGAGACGTGGGCCCGGGGGACCTTTTGGGCGATTTTCCTAATTTCGCATATTTGCTTCGAGTTATTTAGTTAGATTACTTTCTTAAACTTATATTTACATTATGCAATTAAATTGAATATATTTGGGCCCATAGTCGGGTACTCGTGGCAAGAATGTGATTTCGAGTTGAGTTGAGCAGTCGAGGTAAGTGGCTTGCTTAACTCTATGTTGGGGACTTCCCCTTAGGTTGTTTTGACATAAATTATTGTGTGGGCACCGTGTATATGAGGTGACGAGTACGTACACGGGCCATTCTTGCAAAAATCCCTCTTTTCCTTCGAAAATTATAAATTGTTTTCTTCTATTAAGTTGCTTCAATGTGTTAAATTGTTCATCTTATATTAGGGAAGCATGCCTATATGTTTTGTGATGACCCAAAAGGTCATCCCTCGTTTTATAAGTCAAAACTTCATTCTGAGGCCTTGCAAACCTCCTTTTATCTTACCTCGATTTGCGTGCACAGCCCGGGCGTATATCCGGGAAGCTTTTATATGAAAAACTGAGAAATGCTAATTTTGTCTTTAAAATTGAATTTAAGTTGACTTCGGTCAACATTTTGGGTAAACGGACCCGGTCCCGTTATTTGACGGTCCTGGAGGGTCTGTAGGAAAATATGGGACTTCGGCGTATGCCCGAAATCGAATTTCGAAGTCCCATGCCCGAGAAATGAATTTTTGAAGGAAATTGTTTTATTGAAAATATAAGAGTTTTTGGAAATTTGGTTATATTTGAAATTTATTGTATCGGGCCCGTATTTTGGTTCTGGAGCCCGGTACAAGTTCAATATGATATTTAAGTTGTGCCTGTAAAATTGGTAATAAATAGAGGTCGTTTGACGTTATTCGAACCCGTAGTTATGAAATTTCATACTTTAAAATTTTTGAGATTTTTCTTTGATTTCTATGCTAAATTCATTGTTTAAGGTGTTATTTTGGCGATTTGATCGCACGCGTAAGTCTGTAGGATGCTTTTGAGGTGGTGTACGTGTTTGGTCTGGAACCCCGATGGCTCGGGTGAGTTTCGGATAGGCGTCAGAGTGCTTTTGGACCTAGAAAATCTGGTGTTATTGTTGTTTGCTGGTGTCCTGGCTTTTGTTCTATGCGAACGCGTGGTAACCCATGCAAACGCAAAAGGTAACCAGGGAAGGGGAAGGATTAGCTCTCCGCGAACGCATAGGGTAGGACGCGAACGCGTAGCTTTAGGAAGTCGCTCTACGCGCACGCGTCTAGCCTTACGTGAACACATAGAGTAGGAAGGGGAGTTGGGGGGTGGATTAGCCCACACTGTGCGAATGCGGCCAATGGCCCGCGAACGGGAAGGGATGGGGGTGGAAGCCTACGCGAACGCACAGGCTGGCTCGCGAACGCGTAGGCCTGGGAAATTAAGCCTATGCGAACGCATAAAGTACATGTCGAGTATTTTAAAAATAGTAACAAAACAGGTTTTTCTCCAAATTTCATAACTCTTTCATTGAAACTCGAACTTGGACGGTTTTTGAAGAGGGATTTCACAATAAAACCATAGGTATGTGTTCTTACACTCGTTTTCTTCAATTTCAATTAACAACCATTAGATTTCATGGCCTAAATCTTTTCTTTAAGGGTAGAAAATCGGAGATTTGTGTAGAGTTAGGACTTTTTGAACAGTTGGATTTTAGACCTCGTTTTGCGGTCTTATTCCGAAACTAATTACATATTCGGGCTCGTGGGTGAATGGGTGATCAGGTTTTGGTCTGAACCTCGGGTTTTGACCAAGCGGGCCCGGGGTCGATTTTTGACTTTTTGGTAAAAATGGTAGAAAACCTATAATTAAGCAGTGGGATTAATTCATTTAGCAATTATTGATGTTATGAAGTTAATTATGTGTAGATACAAGTGAATTGGAGTCAAATCCAAAAGGGAAAGCGGTAATCGAGGCTTGAGTTTGCCCGTGGAATTCGAGGTAAGTGTTTGGATTAACCTTAGCTTGAGGGAATAGGTGTTGTGTCCTATTTGCTATGTGTTAGTATCATGTTCAACGTATAGGTGAGGTGACGAGTACCTATACGTTGGTTTCAAGCATGCCCGTGAGTCAAATATTGTGATTTATGTGGTTTTTCGGTAATTATTACTTGAGTTTCACTTTGTAGTTATCCATATTGGTGGAAATTCTTGATATTGTTTAGTATTGAGTAATGTTTTCAGTTGAGAAACTGTCACGACCCGAAATCCCACCTTCAGGCCGTGATGGCGTCTAACGTTGCACCCGCTAGAGAAGCCAACATTTTGAATAAATAAACTCATCAACAGGTAAAATGAACAAGATAACTAAGGCAACTGTGATTAACAAATATGAAAGTTAAACAATTTCAGAACTATATAACAAGCCTCGAAAATAAATCCCGTAAACATAACCCAGAACTGGTGTCACTAACTCACGAACAGTCTAAAAGATTACTAAATACAAAGGTCTGAAAATAAATACATATACCTGTCTTTGAACTATAGAATAAGACAAGGCTGAAGAAGAAGGATAAGAGGTGACGTCAAGGCCCACGAACGTCTGCGGGACTACCTCGATGTCTCCTGAATGGACTGAAGGATACTCTCTCCGTCAATGTCCACCGGGTCCGGCTGCGTAGTCTGCACAACATAAAGATGTGCAGGTGTAGCATCAGTACAACTGACCCCATGTGATGAGTAAGTGCCGAGCCTAACCTCGGCGAAGTAGTGACGAGGCTAGGACACGACAAAAAATAATACCTGAGGAGTTCAATAATATAACAGGAAGAAATGACAAGAAATAAGCAAGTAAACACAGGTACGGGGAGAACATGCTGGGGAAAAAGGGAGTAACAACTTCCAAAACAGCAAAATAAGATAAAAACTAAAATGTAGAAGTAAATGAAGGAATTAGCAGCTCAAAACGAGTAAATACACAGAAAAAAGGCACGACATGACCCCTCGTGCATAACCTCACAATCGCTCGGCACGGAATGTCCCCTCGTGCATAGCCTCACAGTCACTCGGCACGAAATGTCCCCTCTTGCATAATATAATAATAAAGCTCGGCACGGAATGTCCCCTCGTGCAATAAATAATAAACACTCAGCACGGCATGTCCCCTCGTGCGATAAATAATAAAATCACTCAGCACGGAATGTCCCCTCATGCATAGTATATACAGAAACAACAATTCAATGTGAAGGTTCAACAATGAGAAGTTCTAGATGTACAAAAATGATCAACAAAATTCTATCATCCCGGCAAGGGGCTCAGCTATAACCAATCTCACTCAGAAGTAATCATTTCAACAGTAAAATTCTGAATCGAACAAATAATTGTTAACTCTCCACTTCATGAAACAACCTCAATGTATCACTCCCAATTAACCATTTAGTCATAACACAAAGAATATCAATAACACGGTATAAATTATGAAGTTCGATTCACGGGCATGCTTGACCACAACATATAGGTACTCGTCACCTCACCTATAAATTGGACATGATATAAAACATAACTCATAGACTCTATACCTATTCCCTCAAGATAAGGTTAGGCCAAACATTTACCTCGATTCCTTGAACACAAATCAAGCCTCAACTACTGCTTTACCTCTTGGTTCCACCACCAACACGCTCGTATCTAGCCACAAGTCACTTAATTATATCAATAAAGGAAAATTGAACCAAATTTTGATATTCTTAGGTCTTTCCCCAAAATTCCCAATTTCTCCATGAAAATCCTAGATTCTAGGATGCAATCTTGTAAAAAGAAGTTAAAGAGTAAAGAAATCGAGTTAGAAATCACTTACCAATGTTTTTGAAGAAGAAAAGTGTTTAGAAAACCGCCTCTTACGTTTTAGGGTTTTTGAAAATTGGAAATAGCTGAAAATTACGTTATTTATAGTTACCCCCTCTGAGGCTTCCACGGCGGTCCGCGATAAGACGACCGCGGCCGCGAAGGCCTTATTGCAGGTTCCCAGAAGTTCGACCACCGCAGTCCGCAGTAAAGCGACTGCGACCGCGGTGCTGATGCAGGTCTCGCTGAAGTCTTCCACCGCGGTCAGCGCTAAGGCGACCACAACCGCGAAGGGAGCACTGCAGACCGCGGCCGCGCTTCCAGGTTCAAAGACCTGTTACTGCACTTGCAACACTCAGTGAATTTCAGTGTAATGCAACCTGAAACTATCCCGAACCCTCGGAACCTCAAATAACAGTTCACACAACCTCGGAAACACGTTACAGACTTATTCAAGTATTCAAAACACCGAATAACTATCATAAACATCAAATTACACCTCAAATCACATAAAATTTCTCAACCTTCACATTTTCCCACTTTCAGTTCAAATCTCATCAAATTCAACTCTGTCTCTCACCAATTTTCACAGACATTCAATTTAAACATATCAGATTTATCCTGGCTCCGTCACCATAGTACGGGCCTCAATTACACAGGTTTCCATCGTGTTTTTTTTTCCATAGCTTTTGTAGTTTTCAGAAAACAGTTTTCTTTAAAATTACATTATTTCATCAATCTTTTTCAAATAAAGGCTTCCCAGCTACGCGCACGAACTGCGCTACACAACAAGGTGAGATAAGAAGGAGGCTTTCACTACCTCGACACACAGATTTAGATGAAATTATACGGGATGACTTTTCGGGTCATCACAATCTACACCTCTAAAACAAACGTTCGTCCTCGAACGGACATAGAGATATACCTGGATCAGGGAAAAGATGGGGATATCAATCCCGCATATCAGAATCGGATTCCCAAGTCGCTGCCTCAACAGGCTGACCCCTCCATTGAACACGAACTGAAGGAAAACTCTTCGATCTCAACTGACGAACCTGCCAGTCTAAAATAGCTACCGGCTCTTCCTCATAAGACAACGCTTTGTCCAACTGGACATAGCTGAAATCTAACACAAGGGACGGGTCACCATGATATTTCCGGAGCATTGACACATGAAACACCGGATGAACTAAGGATAACACTGGAGGTAATTCAATCATGTATGCTACCTCCCCCACCTTCTCAAGAATCTCAAACGGCCCAATATATCTTGGCCTCAACTTGCCTTTCTTCCCAAATCTCATCACACCCTTCATGGGCGACACACGAAGCAATACTCTATCTCCAGTCAAAAAATGCTACATCACAAACTCTACGATCGACATAACTCTTTTGCCTGGACTGATCTGTACGAAGCCTATACTGAATGATCTTCACCTAGTCCAAGGCATCCTAGACTAACTTAGAACCCAACAATCTAGCCTCTCCCGACTCCAACCATCCGACTTGAGACCGACACCGCCTACCATACAACGCCTCATACGGGGAAATCGAAATGCTCGACTGATAGCTATTGTTGTAGGAAAACTCAACTAAGCGCAAGAACTAGTCCCATGAACCACCAAAGTCGATGACACAAGCCCGCAACATATCCTCCAAAATTTGAATAGTATGCTCGGACTACCCGTCCATCTGAGGATGAAACGATGTGCTCAACTCAATCTGTGTGCCCAACTCTCGCTGAAATACTCTCCAAAAATGGGAGGTAAACTGAGTACCTCGGTCTTATATAATGGATATGGGCACCCCATGCAATCTAACAATCTCTCTCATATAGATCATTGCCAACTTCTCCGCTGAATATGAGACTGATACCGGAATGAAGTGTGCTGACTTGGTAAGCCTATCCACAACAACCCACACTGCATCAAACATCCTCTGAGTCTGTGGGAGTCCAACTACAAAGTCCATGGTGATACGCTCCAACTTCCACTCAGGAAGCTGAATCTGCTGCATCAAACCACCGGGTCTCTGGTGCTCATACTTAACCTGTTGACAGTTCAAGCACCGAGATACATAAGCTACATCTTTGCGACGTTCGGATGAATGGAATACTGGGAACTATGGGCCTCTTGTAGTATGAACTCACGAATGCCATCAACATCAATTACACAAATACGCTCCTGAATCCTCAAAACTCCCTCATCATCAATCGTAACCTGCTTGGCACCTCCGTGCCGGACTGTATCTCTAAGAACACATAAATGACAATCATCATACTGCCTGGCCCGAATACGGTCATATAATGAAGAACGTGCCACAGTATGGGCCAAAACACCGCCATTCTCAAAAACCTCCAATATCACAAATCGGTTGCTAAAGCCTGAACATCGAAAGCAAGAGGTCGCTCTCCAACTAATAAATAAGCAAAACTAACCATACTGACTGACTTCTGGCTCAAAGCATCGGCCACCACATTGGCCTTCCCCAGATGATAAAGGATGGTAATATCATAGTCCTTCAACAACTCTAACCACCTCATCTGCCTCATGTTCAACTCCTTTTGCTTGAATAGATACTGTAAACTCTTGTGATCTGTGAACACCTCACATGGCACACCATACAAGTAATGCCTCCAAATCTTCAAGGCATGAACAATCACTGCTAACTCCAAATCATGAACTGGATAATTCTTCTCATGAATCTTCAACTGACGAGAAGCATAGGCTATGACCTTGCTGTTCTGCATCAACACTGCACCAAGCCCAACCTGTGAAGCATCACATTACACGGTATACTGTCTTGAACCTGTGGGCAACACTAACACCAGTGCCGTGGTCAAGGCTGTCTTGAGCTTCTGAAAGCTCGCCTCACACTCATCAGACCACCTGAACTGGGCACCCTTCTGGGTCAACCTGGTCATCGGGGCTGCTATAGACGAAAAGCCCTTCACAAGTCGGCGATAATAACCTACTAAGCCCAAGAAGCTTCAAATCTCTGTAGTTGAAGTGGGTCTATGCCAATTTCTGACTGCTGAAATCTTCTTGGGATCCACCTGAATACCCTTTGCCAACACAACATGGCCAGAAATGCCACTGAACTCAACCAGAACTCACACTTAGAAAAATTGGCATACAACTGCCTATCCCTCAGATTCTGGAGGACAACTCGAAGGTGCTGCTCATGCTCCTCTCGACTACGGGAGTAAATCAAGATATCATCAATAAACACAATCACGAATGAGTCCAAATATGGCGTGAACACACGGTTCATCAACTCCATAAAAGCAGCAGGGGCATTTGTCAACCCAAACTACATCACCAAGAACTCATAATGCCTATAACGAGTGCGAAAGGCTGTCTTAGGGACATCAGACGCCCTAATCCTCAACTGATGGTAACCAGATTCTATCTTGGAAAACACTGTAGCACCCTGAAGCTGGTCAAATAGGTCATCAATCATCCACAAAGGATACTTATTCTTAATAGTAACCTTATTTATCTGCCGGTAATCAATACACATCCTCATCGAACCATCTTTCTTCTTATCAAATAACACTGGAGCACCCCAAGGAGAAACACTAGGCCTAATGAAGCCTTTATCCAACAAGTCCTGCAAAGGATCCTTCAACTCCTTTAACTCTGGCGGGGCCATACGATAAGGCGGAGTAGAAATAGGCTGAGTGCCCTGAGCCACCTCAATACAAAAGTCAATATCCCTGTCGGGTGGCATACCCGGCAGGTCAGCGGGGAATACCTCTGGAAACTCACGAACCACGGGCACATACTCCATAGAAGGAACTTCGGTGCTAGAATCATGAACATAGGCCAAATAGGCCAAACAACCCTTCTCGACCATACACCGAGCCTTCACATAAGAAATAACTCTACTAGAAGAATGACTAGGAGCCCCTCTCCACTCCAAACAAGGTACTCCTGGTAAGGCTAAGGTCACTATCTTGGCATGGCAGCCCAGAATAGCATGATAGGGAGATTGCCAATCCATCCCCAATATAACATCAAAGTCAACCATATCTTAAAGCAAGAGATCAACCCGAGTCTCCATACCACCAATAACTACTAAGCAAGCACAGTAGACTCAATCTACCACTATAGAATCACCCACCGAGGTAGACACATACACAGGAGCACTCAGGGAATCACGGGCATGCTCAAATAAGGGGCAAAATATGAAGACACATAAGAAAAAGTAGAACCCGGGTCAAATAACACCGAAACATCTCGGCTGCAGACTGAAACAATACCTGTGATAACTGCGTCAGAGGTCTCAGCCTCAGGCCTGGCAGGAATAGCATAACAGCGGGGCGTAGCCCCTCCAACCTGAACATCTCTGGGTCGACTTGCTACGGGCTGACCCCTACCTCTCGTGGCCTGTCCTCCACCTCTATGCGTTTAGCCCCCACCTCTAGCACCTCCACCACCACCCTTAGCTGGCTAAGGGGGTGAGGGTGCACCTGATGCAGGAACCATGGCACGGGAACCCTAATATTGAGAACCAACAAAGCCTCGGGGGCAAAACTTGGAAATATGCCCCATACAACCGCAAGTGAAGCAAGAGCTCGGCTGCTGAGAATACTGACCCTGGAACTATCCCTGACGACCAGAATGACCACCCTGAAAGCTCTGAATCGGCGGTGCACTAAAGGGAGCTGAAGGTGCATTGTGGGATACCTGAAGTGCTGACTGAAAAGGCCTTGGGGGATGACCTCTGCCAAAGAAATCTCTGCCTCCAGATGAGGTACCACTGAATCGGCTGAAATGACGTGGTCTCTTGTCTGACCCCTGACCACTACCCTACGATAGTACCATTTCAGTGCGTCTGGCCACATCGGCTGCATCCTGAAAGGAGATATCAGTACCCATCTCCCTGTCCATCTGAAGTCTGATAGGCTGGGCCAAACCCTCCATAAACCTCCTCACTCTCTCTTAATCCGTGGGGAGTATCATAATAGCATGCCTGGCTAGAGTAATGAACCTTGTCTCGTACGACATGGAGCCCTGCTGGAGACGCTCAAACTGTCTCCAAAGATCCTCTCTCTGAGTAATTGCAAGAAACTTCCCAAAGAACAACTCGAAGAGCTGAGCCCAAGTCAGAGGTGCAGACCCAGCTGGTCTGGTCAACCAGAAATCTCTCCACCAAGTCTTGGCGGTGCCAGAAAGACGAAATGTAGCAAAGTCAACTCTATTGGACTCCACTAGGCCCATGTTCCAAAGAACCTCATAACAGCTGTCCAAATAATCCTTGGGATCCTCTGATTGTGTACCAGTTAAAGTAGCAAGGAATAACTTGGTGAATCTATCCAATCTCCATAGAGCATCTGCTGGCATAGCTGCTTCCCCAACTGCCAGTGCCACAATACCCGGCTGAGCTACTCTGGCTGTCTGAGGTGCTGGAGTTTGAAACTGAGGATCTAACTACTCTGGTGTACGAGTAGCAGGAGTCTGGGTCCCTTCCCCATCCTGAGAGACGGCTGGTGCAGTAGGAAGAAGACCGGCCTGAGCCACACTCTCCATGAGTCCCACTAAGCGGACTAGAGCGTCCTGAAGCATGGGGTAGCAATGAACCCATCTGGGACCTAAGCTGGTCCAACTGGGACTGTCTGAGCGGGAATCTCTTCGGTGAACTCGACCTGAGGATCCTCCACTGGGGCTGCTATTCTGCGCTGAGCCCTGACTCGGCCTCGGCCTCTAGCACGACCTCGGCCTCGACCTCGACCCCTCGTAAGAACTGTGACAGGAGTATCAGGCTGCATATCAGAACCAGGGGAAGCACGCATCCTCGCCATCTGTGAGAGAGTAGAATGGGGACTCGATTAGTATTTATAATCACATCGCACAACAAAGAAGAAGAAATGTGAAGTTATTCCTAACTTTGCAGCCTATGGGGGATTAGTACAGACGTCTCCATACAGATCCCTCATAATCTACCAAGTTTGTCCGAGTGTTGTGAGATCTAAGCAACCTAAGGATCTGATACCAACTTGTCAGGACCTGAACTCCCACCTTCAGGCAGTGATGGCCTCTAACGTTGTATATACAGAAACAACAATTCAATATAAAGGTTCAACAATGAGAAGTTCTAGATGTACAAAAATGATCAACAAAATTCTATCATCCCGGTAAGGGACTCAGCTATAAGCAATCTCACTCAGAAGTAATCATTTTGACAGTAAAATTCTCAACCGAACAAATAATCGATAACTCTCCACTTCATGAAACAACCTCAATGTATCACTCCCAATTAACCATTTAGTCATAACACAAATAATATCAATAACACAGTATAAATTATCAAGTTCGACTCACGAGCATG
This sequence comes from Nicotiana undulata, assembly GCA_005239495.1. NCBI lineage: Eukaryota > Viridiplantae > Streptophyta > Magnoliopsida > Solanales > Solanaceae > Nicotiana > Nicotiana undulata. Next base: position 46,247 of record ML277890.1, read on the forward strand.
CTTGACCACAACATATAGGTACTCGTCACCTCAGCTATACATTGGACATGATATAACACATAGCACATAGACTATATACCTATTCCCTCAAGATAAGGTTAAGTCAAACACTTACCTAGATACCTCTGACACAAATTAAGCCGCAACTACCGCTTTACCTCTTGGTTGTGCCACCAACACGCTCGTATCTAGCCACAAGTTACTTAATTATATCAATAAAGGCTAAATGAATCAATTCTAATGCATGGAATGGAGTTTTATAAAGTTTTCCCCAAAAAGTCAAAGTCGACCCCGGGCCCGCTTAGTCCAAACCCAAAATTCAGACCAAAACCCGATTACCCATTCACCCCCGAGCCCGGGTATACAATTGGTTTTGGAATCCGACCCCAAATTGAGGTCTAAATTCCCAATTTTCGATATTCTTAGGTCTTTCCCCAAAATTCCCAATTTCTCCATGAAAACCCTAGATTCTAGGATGCAATCTTGTAAAAAGAAGCTAAAGAGTAAAGAAATTGAGTTAGAAATCACTTACCAATTTTTTTGAGAAGAAATGTGTTTAGAAATTCGCCTCTTACGTTTTAGGGTTTTTGAAAAGTGGAAAATAGCTGAAAATTACGTTATTTATAGGTACCCCCTCCCAGGACTCTACCGCGGTCCGCGGTATGACGACCGCGGCCGCGAAGGCCTTATTACAGGTTCTCAGAAGTTCGACCACTGCGGTCTGCGGTAAAGTGACCACGACCGCGGTGCTGATGCAGGTTTCGCTGAAGTCTTCCACCGCGGTCTGCGCTAGGGCGACCGCGGCCGCGCTCCCAAGTTCAGAGACCTGTTACTGCACCTGCAATACTCAGTGAAATTTAGTGTAATACAACCCGGAACCTACCCCTAACTATCCTGAGCCCTCGGAACCTCAAACAACAGTGCACACAAACTCAGAAACACGTTACAGACTTATTCAAGTATTCAAAACACTGAAATTACACCTCATATCACATAAAATTTCTCAACCTTTCTCAACCTTCACATTTTCCCACTTTCAGTTCAAATCTCATCAAATTCAACTCTGTCTCTCACCAATTTTCACAGACATTAAATTTAAACATATTGGATTTATCCTGGCGCCGTCACCATAGTACGGGCCTCAATTACACAGGTTTCCATCGTGTTTCTTCTTCACAACCTTTATAGTTTTTAGAAAATAGTTTTCTTTAAAATTTCATTATTTCATCAATCCTTTTCACATAAAGGCTTCCCGGCTACGCGCCCGGGCTGCGCTACACAACAAGGTGAGATAACAAGGAGGATTTCACTGCCTCGACACACTGATTTAGTTGAAATTATATGGGATGACTTTTCGGATCATTACAGAAACTTTATGTGAAGTTATGTTCTAAGTGAGATTGGTTATAGTTGTTTCCCTTGCTGGGATAATACCAATTCTACTGTTGTTTCCCTTGCCGGGATGCTATGGTTTTATTATTATTGTTCATATTGTTGATTTTCCTTGTCGGACTGTTGTTGATGATATTGTTTGGGTGAGGAAGAGTGTAAAGAACGAAGGGTGATGGAGTGTATGATATTGTGAGAGAGTGTAAAAGCACGAAGGGTGATGCCGTGCCATATTATGATATTAAAAGCGCGAAGGGTGATGCCGTGCCATTTATATTGATTTATTGTGAGGATGAGAGTAAAAGCACGAAGGGTGATGCCGTGCATTTGTGTTACTACTTGGTGAGGATGAGAGTAAAAGCACGAAGGGTGATGTCGTGCATTGTTTTTCTTTGTGTTGTTATTTTCTGTTGCTTAAGTTGATATTTGAATTGTTGCCTTATTTCGTTATTTCCGTTATTTGATATTTTGTTTCCTCAGCATGTCCCCCTTCTCTTTGTATTTAGCTGCTTATTTCTTGTTGTTATCATTTCCTCCATAAATTATCAAACTGCACAGCTTAATTTTGTTGTCGTGTCCTATCCTCGTCACTATTTTGCCGAGGTTAGGCTCGACACTTACTAAGTACATGGGGTCGGTTGTACTGATGCTACACTCTGCACATTTTTGTTGTGTAGATCCCGGTATAGGACCCTACGAACCTTAGAGTGAGGAGGCTGCCTTCAATCCATTTGGAGATTCCGAGGTAGTCATGCAGGCGTCCGTAGGCCTTGGCGTCCCTCCTACATCCTTTATATTCTGTTCTTCTTATTTCGGGATAGATGTATTCATTTTGTTCAGACCTTTATATGTATTATTCTTAGATAGTCCGTGGATTTATGACACCAAAATTCTGGGTTTGGTATTGTGAATTTTGTAACGGCATTTAATTAAGTTGTTAGACTTGTTGTATTTCGTACTTTCTTTAATGTTAATTTTGCATGTCACATATTATCTATTAAAAATAGGAGAATAAGGTAAATTAATCATTAACGTTGGCTTGCCTAGCGGGTACAATGTTAGGCGCCATCACGGTGCCGAGGGTTTGAAATTCGGGTCTTGACAAGTTGGTATCAGAGCACTAGGTTGCTTAGGTCTCACAATTCATGGACAAGCTTAGTAGAGTCTGAGGGATCGGTACAAAGACGCTGTACTTATCCCCAAAGGCTATAGAGTTTAGGAATAACTTTACATCTATTCTTCTCTGTCGTGCGATTTGAATTCTAAATGCTAGCTGAATTTCTACTTTATTCTCTCGCAGATGGCGAGGACACGTGCTTCTTCATCTACTGATCAGCAGCCCGAGTCTCCAGTTATAGCTCCTACGAGGGGCCGAAGACGAGGTCGAGGCCGTGCTAGAGGCCGAGGTAGGGGCAAAGCAGCAATCCCAGTGGCGGAGCCTCAGATGGAGTTTGTTGATAAGGTTCCTGCCCAGACAGTCCTGCTTGGGCCAACTCAGGTTCCCGAGGGGTTCATTGCAACCTCAGTACTCCAGGATGCTCTGGTACGTCTTGTGGGCTTCATGGAGAGCGTTGCTTAGGTAGGTTTACTTCCTATAGCACCAACCGTCTCTCAGGCTGAGGGAGGAGCCGAAACGCCCACTACCTGCACTCCGAAGAAGTTGGCTTCTCAGTTCCAGACTCCAGCACCTCAGACAACTGGGTAGTTCAGTAAGGTATTGTGGCTCAGGCCGGTGATGGAGCAACTATGTCTGCTGATGCTTTATGGAGTTTGGACCGGTTCACCAAGTTTTTTACTACTACTTTTAGTGGTGCACCTTCATAGGATCCCCAGGACTACTTGGATAGCTTCCACAAGGTTCTACGAGACATGGGGATAGTGGATACCAATGAGGTTGACTTTTCTAACTTTCGTCTGTTCGGTCCCACCAAGACTTGGTGGAGGGTTTATTGCTTGACCAGACCAGCTGGATCAGTGCCTTTGCCTTGGGCTTAGTTCTCTTATTTGTTCCTTGAGAAGTTTCTTCCTGTCACCCAGAGAGAGGATTACCAGAGGCAGTTTGAGCATCTCCAGCAGGGTTCTATGACAGTCACGCAGTATGAGATCAGGTTCATCACCTTGGCTCGATATTCTATCATGATACTTTCCACCGACCGAGAGATGGTGAGGAGGTTTATTGAGGGATTATCTCAACCGATCATATTGCAGATGGCCAGAGAGACAGGGAGTGATATTTCCTTTCAGGATGCGGCCAATGTGGCCAGGCAAGTTAAGATGGTTTTATCACAGGGTAGTGGTCAGGGGTCTGACAAGAGGCCTCATCATTTTAGTCGATTTAGTGGTGCCTCATCTGGAGGCAAGGATTATTTTGGTAGAGGCCATCCTCCTTGGTTGTTTCAGTCAGCACTTCAGGTTTCTCGCAGTGCTCCTGGTGGTCGTTGTTCCCATAAGCAGTATTCTGATTAGTTGCCCTATAGTGCACCACCAGCTCCTATCAGTGCTCCGCCACTTCAGAGTTTTCAGGGTGGTTGCCCAGGTCGTCATGGACAGGTTCAGGGCCAGCAATCTCAGTAGCCGAGATCTTATTATACTTGTTGTGGTCTGGGGAACATTACCAAGTTTTGCCCCCAAGCCTCGAGTGGTTCTCAGCACTAAGGTTCTCATGCTATGGTTCCCGCACCAGGTGCTCCACCACCACCTCAGCCAGCTAGGGGTGGAGGTCGAGGTGTTAGGGGTGGAGGTCAGGCAGTTAGAGGTAGAGGCCAGGCTACTAGAGGTAAAGATCAGCCAACAGGAGGTCGTCCCAAGGATGTGCTTCAGATTAGGGAGGCCCAGCCCCAATGTTATGCGATCCCAACCAGACCTTAGGCTGAGGCCTCCGATGCAGTCATCACAAGTACGGTTTCAGTTTGCAGCAAGGATGGTTCGATTTTATTTGATCCGGGGTCCACATTTTCTTATGTGTCATCTTATTTTGCTCATTATTTGGTTATGCCTTGTGATTCTCTGAGTACTTCTGTATATGCGTATATACCGTTAGGTGATTCTATTGTGATAGATCGTGTCTACCGTTCGTGTGTAGTGGTTATTGGGGATCTTGAGACCAGTGTAGATCTTCTACTCCTTGATATGGTGGATTTCGATGTCATTTTGGGGATGGATTGGTTGTCGCCTTATCATGACATACTAGACTATCATGCAAAAGGTCATGACATTAGCCTTTCAGGGAGTGCCTCGACTGGAGTAGAGAGGGACTCCTGGTCATTCTTCCAGCAGGGTTATCTCATATATGAAGGCTCGACGCATGGTCGAGAAGGGTGTTTGACCTTTTTGGCTTATGTTCGTGATTCTAGTGACGAGGTTCCTCCTATGAAGTCTGTGCCCATTGTTCGTGAGTTTCCAGAGGTGTTTCCTACAGATATGCCGGGTATGCCACCCGACAGGGATATTGACTTTTGCATTGATTTGGATCTGGGCACTCAGCCCATTTCTATTTCGCCATATCGTATGGCCCCGCCAGAGTTGAGGAGTTGAAAGAACAGTTGCAGGATTTTCTTAATAAAGGCTTTATCAAGCCTAGTGTCTCACCTTGGGGTGAGCCGGTGTTGTTTGTTAAGAATAAAGATGGGTCGATGAGGATGTGCATAGATTATCGGCAATTGAACAAAGTCACCATCAAGAACATGTATCCATTGCCGAGGATTGATGACTTGTTTGATCAGCTTCAGGGTGCCAAGGTATTTTGAAAGATTGATTTGAGATCTGGCTACCATCAGTTGAGGATTAGGGCGTCCGATGTCCCTAAAATAGCTTTTCACACTCGGTACGGGCATTATGAGTTCTTAGTGATGTCATTCGGGTTGACAAATGCCCCACCAGCTTTCATGGACTTGATGAACCGAGTGTTCAAGCCTTATTTGGATTCGTTCGTGATTGTCTTCATTGATGATATTATAATTTATTCCCGTAGTTGGGAGGAGCACGAGTAGCACCTTCGAGTCGTTCTCCAGAATTTGAAGTACAATCAGTTGTATGCTAAGTTTTCGAAGTGTGAGTTCTGGTTGAGTTCAACTGCATTTCTGGGTCATGTTGTATCAGTAGAGGGTATTCAGGTGGATCCAAGAATATTTCAGCAGTCAAGGATTGGACTAGACCCACATAAGCTATAGATATTCGGAGTTTCTTGGGCTTAGCAGGTTACCACTATCGGTTCGTGGCCAAAGGAGTGTGAGGCGAGATTTCATAAGCTCAAGACAACCTTGACCATGGCATCGATGTTGGTTTTGCCCACGGGTTCAGGACTATATACTGTGTCTTGTGATGCTTCTCAGGTTTGTCTTGGTGTAGTGCTGATGCAGGATGGCAAGGTTATAGCATATGCTTCACGTCTGTTGAAGGTCCACGAGAAGAATTATCAAGTTCATGATTTGGAGTTAGCAGCAATTGTCCACGCGCTGAAGATTTGGAGGCATTATTTATATGGCGTGTCGAGGTGTTCACGGATCACAAGAGTTTCCAATATTTGTTCAAGCAGAAAGAGTTGAATTTGAGGCAGAGAAGATGGTTGGAGCTGTTGAAAGACTATGACATCACCATCTTATATCATCCGAGAAAGGCCAATGTGGTGGCCGATGCTTTGAGTAGAAATTCAGCCAGTATGGGTAGCCTTTCTTATATTCTGGCCGGGGAGTGGTTGTTTGCTTTGGATGTTCAGGCTTTAGCCAATCGGTTCATGAGATTGAATGTTTCTGAGCCCGACTATGTTCTAGCTTATACAGTTTCTTGTTCTTAATTATTCGATCGTATTCGGGATCGGCAGTATGATACCTCATTTGTGTGCCCTTAGGGATACGGTGCAGCACTGTGGTGCCAAACAGGCTTCAATTGGTGATGATGGAGTTTTGTGGATGCAGGGTCGTACTTGTGTTCCTAATGTTGACAGGCTCCGTGAGTTGATACTAGAAGAGGCCCATAGTTCCCGATACTTCATTCATCCGGGCGCCGCAAAGATGTATCAGGATTTGCGACAACATTATTGGTGGATGAGGATGAAGAAGGATATTGTGGCATATGTAGATCGGTGCTTGAGATGTCAGCAGGTTAAGTAAGACCACCAGAGACCCGGTGGATTGATGCAGTAGATTGAGATTCCTGAGTGGAAGTGGGAGCGTATTACCATGGATTTCATTGTTGGACTCCCATGGACTCATAGGAAGTTCGATGCAGTATTGGTCATTATGGATAGGCTGACCAAGTCAGTGCATTTCATTCTAGTGGTAGTTTCATGTTCTTCAGAGAAATTAGCAGAGATCTACATTAGGGAGATTATTCGTCTTCATGGCGTGCTCGTGTCCATTATTTCTGATCGAGGTACGTAGTTTACCTCGTATTTTTGGAGGAAAGTTCAGCGTGAGTTGGGCACGCAGGTTGAGTTGAGCACAGCGTTTATTCCTCAGACGGACGGGCAGTCCGATCGTACTATTTAGATTTTGGAGGATATGCTACGAGCATGTGTCATTGACTTTGTAGGTTCTTGGGATCAGTTCTTACCATTAGCTGAGTTCGCCTACAACAACAGCTATCAGTCGAGCATTTTGATGGCTCCCTATGAGGCATTATATGGTAGGTGGTGTCGGTTGGGTAGTTTGAGCCGGGAGAGGCTTGGTTGTTGGTTACAGAGTTAGTGCAGGATGCCTTGGATAAGGTAAAGGTCATTCAGGATAGACTTTGTACAGCTCAATCCAGGCAAAAGCGTTATGTCGACCGCAGAGTTTGTGATTTGGCATTCATGGTCGGAGAGCGAGTGTTGCTTCGGGTGTCTCCCATGAAGGGCGTGATGAGATTCGGGAAGAAGGGCAATTTAAGCCCTAGGTTCATTGGTCTGTTTGAGATTCTTGATAGAGTGGGAGAGATGGCTTACAGACTTGCGTTTCCACCGAATTTGTCAGCTGTGCATCCAGTGTTTCATGTATCTGTGCTTTGGAAGTATCACGACGATCCATCTATGTGTTAAACTTTAGTAGTGTCCAGTTGGACAAGGATTTGACCTATGAGGAGGAGCCGGTAGCCATATTAGACCGGCAGATTCGTCAGTTGAGATCAAAGAGTTATCCCTCGAATCGTGTTCAGTGGAGAGGTCACCCAACCGAGGCAGCTACCTGAGAGTCCGAGTACAATATACGGAGCCAATATCCCCACCTTTTCCCCGATCCAGGTACGTTTCTATGTCCGTTTGAGGACGAACATTTGTTTTGGAGGTGGAGAATGTGATGATCCTAAAGGTCATCCCTCGTTTTATAAGTCAAAATTTTGTTCCGAGGCCTTGAAAACCTCTTTTTATCTCACCTTGTTTTGCGTGTGTAGCCCGAGCGTATATCCGGGAAGCTTTATATGAAAAACTGAGAAAACTGCTAATTTGCCTTTAAAATTTAATTTAAGTTGACTTCGGTCAACATTTTGGGTAAATGGACCCAGACCCGTGATTTGACGGTCCCGGACGATCCATTGGAAAATATGGGACTTGGACGTATTCTCGGAATCAAATTCCGAGGTCCCAAGCCCGAGAAATGAATTTTTGAAGGAAATTGTTTTACTGAAAATATAAGAGTTTTTGGAAATTTGGTTATATTTAAAATTTAATGTATCGGGCTCGTATTTTGGTTTCGGAGCCCGATACAGGTTCAATATGATATTTAAGTTGTGTCAGCAAATTTTGGTAAGAAACGGATGTCGTTTGACCTAATTTTGACCCGTAGTTATGAAATTTGATACAAAAGTTTTGAGATTTTTCTTTGATTTCCACGCTAAATTCATTGTATAAGGTGTTATTTTGGTGATTTGATCGCACGAGTAAGTCCGTAGGATGGTTTTGAGGTGGTGTACGTGTTTGGTCTGGAGCCCCGAAGGCTCGGGTGAGTTTCGGATAGGCGTCAGAGTGCTTTTGGACTAGAAAATATGGCGTTATTGTTGTTTGCTGGTGTCCAGGCGTTTGTTCTATGCGAACCCGTGGTAACCCACGCGAACGCGAAGGGTAAACGGGGAAGGGGAAGGATTATTTCTTCGCGAACGCATAGGGTAGGATGCGAACGCGGAGCTTTAGGAAGTTTCTCTACGCGAACACGTCCAGCCTTACGCGAACGCATAGAGTTGGAAAGGGAGATAGGGGATGGGTTAGCCCAACACTGTGCGAATGCGAAAGGTAGGGGGGTGGAAGCCTATGCGAACGCACAGGCTAGCTCGCGAACGCGTAGGCCTGGGAATTAAGCCTATGTGAACGCGGCCAAAGGCACGCGAACGCATAGAGTACCTGTCCAGTCTTTTCAAAAAAGTATCAAAACAGGTTTTTCTCCAAATTTCATAACTCTTTCATTGAAACTCGAACTTGGACGATTTATGAAGAGGGAATTCACCACAAAACCATAGGTATGTGTTCTTAGACTCGTTTTCTTCGATTTCCATTAACACCCATTAGATTTCTAGGCCTAAATCTTGTTCTTTAAGGGTAGAAAATGGGGATTTGGGTAGAGTTAGGGTTGTTTGAATAATCGGAATTTAGACCTCGTTTTGGGGTCGGATTCCGAAACTAATGACATATTCGGTCTGCCTTCAATTCGGTTTGCAGATCCCGGTATCGGACCCTACGGACCCTAGAGTGAGGAGGCTGCCTTCAATCCATTTGGAGATTCCGAGGTAGTCCTGCAGGCGTCCGCAGGCCTTGGCGTCCCCTCCTACATCCTTTATATTATGTTCTTCTTATTTCGGGACAAATGTATTTATTTTGTTCAGACCTTTATATGTATTATTCTTAGAAAGTCCGTGGATTTGTGACACCAAAATGCTGTGTTTTGGTATTGTGAATTTCGTAACGGCATTTAATTAAGTTGTTAGACTTGTTTTATTTCGTACTTTCTTTATTGTTAATTCTGTATATCACCTGTTAACTGTTAGAAATAGGAGTATAAGGTAAATTAAAAATTAACGTTGGCTTGCCTACCGGGTTCAATGTTAGGCGCCATCACGGTCCTGACGGTTGGAAATTTGGTTCCTGACATGTTTACATATTAAATTGCCTATTCGACACTCTGTGCGCCATGTTTAGATAGTTTCTCTGCTTTCCTACCTGTGATTAGATTAAGTGTCTAAATTGATGCCTATATGTTTTTCATTTCGCATTGCTTATTTAAATTGGGAACTATAGACGTATTCTTGGAGATCCCCCCAGCACTGCATATTTAAATTGGGGACTACAGACGTATTCTGGGAGATCCCTTGTTTTGCATATGTAAACTGGGGACTGCGGACGTCTTCTGGGAGATCCCCCATGTACTGCATTTTTATTTTGGGGACTACGGATGTATTCTGGGAGATCCCCCCCTGTACCGCATAATTTTTTGGAACTATGGGACGGTATCCCTAGGAGATTCCACTTTGTGATACGTTGTACCGAGCCGCTGGCTCCCTTTACTGTTTTATTTTAGATTATTCTCTATAACTACTTACTACATAAATTACTTCTTTTTCGTACTATTTCAATTGATTTATTTAGAAAAATAGTAGGGCCTTAACCGAACCTCGTCACTACTTCACTATGGTTAGGCTTGGCACTTACTGGGTACCAAATATGGTGTACTCATGCCCTTTCCTACACATATTTTTAGTGTGCAGATCCAGGTATGGGTTATCCTTCACGTGGCTAGTCGTTGCAGTTGTTACCAGGAGACCGTAAGGTATTTGTGCTGCGTCCGCAGAATCCTTCGAGTCACAGTCCATTTTATCTTACAGAGATATTTACTATGTACTTTCCTATTTTTTTGGTTTAGATCTACAATAGTGTAGAAGCTTGTGAATGTATTGTGGCAATCCAGGTTTTGGGGTATATTTGTACATGTCGAGTGGCGTTGTTATGCTTATTTAAACTTTTCCTCTCCTGCCTTTATTTTTATCGCATTAAATTAAGTTTTGTCCGCAAATTTAGGCTTACCTAGTCGTAAAGACTAGGTGCCGTCACGATACCTTTCGGAGGCTAAATCGGTTAGTGACAAGTTGGTATCAGAGTGTCTAGGTTCATAGGAGTCACAAGTGACAAGCCGGTGTATAAGAGTCTCGCAGATCGGTACGGAGACGTCCGTATCTATCTTCGGAAGGCTGTGTAACTGTTAAGAACAATCACATTCTTTGGATTTCCTTGTCGTGCGAGTTATTGACATCAAAATTTAAAGCTCTATTCCATTATTTCTCACAGATGGTGAGGACCCGTATCATACGGACCGACGATCCAGCACCGAGCCCTCATACAGAGACGCTAGATGAAGGGGTAGGGGTAGAGGATGAGCACGCGATGCAGCACGAGCACCGGCAAGGGCAACGAAAGAGGATCCCAAAGCAGCTCCAGTTGGAGGGTCGGCACAGGAGGTCCCTATTGCTGCTTCAGCCCTCTAGGAGACTTTGGCTTAGTTCATGAGCATATTCAGCACTCTGACTCAGGCTGGGCTACTCCCGATAGCCCCAGACTCATCTCAGGCCAAGGGAGGGGCACAGACTCCCGTAGCCCCCACTCTTGAGCAGAGGGTTCATGTTAATCAGGCTTTAGAGTACATTCCTATACCCCCAGTGGTTCCGGCTCAGCACGAGGCCAGGGCAGCTGCTATTGAGGCAGAGCAACTCAGACTTGAGAGGTACAAGAAGTACCACCCACCTACTTTAAGTGCACTAGCTTCAGACGCTCTAGGCTTTCTTGAAGAGTGTCATCGTATTCTCCGCACTATGGGAATTATGGAGACGAGTGGGGTTTCTTTCACCGCCTTCCAACTAAGGGGAGCGACTTATCAGTGGTGGCGTGCCTATGAGCTGAGTAGTCTGGACGAGGCAGCTTCACTCACTTGGACTCAGTTCTCAGAGATATTTTGGGTGAGTATGTCCCTCAGAGCCTCAGGGATGCTTGGTGTGCAGAGTTCGAGCAGTTACGCTAGGGTACTATGACTGTGTTGGAGTATGCAGTTCGTTTCAGTGAGTTAGCTCGTCATGCACCGGCTTTGGTTGCCACGATCATAGAGAGGGTTCGACGCTTCATAGAGGGACTCTACCCAAGTATTCGGACTAGTATGGACAGGGAGTTAGAGATGGATATCACTTATTAGCGGGTAGTGAGTATTGGCGGGAGGGTAGAGGGAATGTTTTTTCGGGACAGAGAGGAGAGAGAGGCCAAGAGGTCTCGAGAGACTGGTCATTATTCGGGAGCTCGTGCACCAACAGCACACTATGCTAGGAGTTTTGTGAGTCACCCTGTTGAAGAAACTCTTCCATCAGTCAGTGGTATTCCAGCTCCTCCCAGACCTCAGGAGCCTTATTATGCACCGCCATTATCTAGTATGCCTCCTGCTCGAGGTGCTATTACCAGTCGTCCCAGCACGCCAGTTCAGAGTCAATATCAGCCGCAACATCCTCCGAGGGGTTGTTTTGAGTGTGGTGACACTCGTCACATGTTCATAGATTGCCCCAGAGCTCGGAGGGGTGCACCATATCATACTTATCAGGCTCCACGTGCTCCACCGGGTCCTCTGGCTATTCTTCCAGCTCCAGCTGCTACTCCACCTTCTCAGACAACTTGAGGTAGAGGTCGGGGAGGTCGAGGTCTCCCTAGAGGGCGAGGCCATGCCAGGTACTACGCTCTTCCAGCCCGTTCAGAGGTCGTCGCTTCAGATTCAGTCATCACAAGTATCGTCCATGTATGTCATAGGGATTCATCGGTATTATTTGATCCATGCTCTACGTATTCATATGTGTCTTCTTATTTTGCTTCATATTTGGGAATATCTCGGGATTCTTTGAGTTCCCCCATTTATAATTCTACTCCCGTGGGAGATTCTCTCGATGTGGACCACATATATCGGTCGTGTTTGATTGTTATCAGTGGTTTTTAGACCATAGTTGATTTGTTATTACTCGGTATGGTAGATTTCGATGTTATCTTGGGCATGGACCGGTTGTCGCCCCATATTCTACTCTTGATTATCACGCTAAGACCGTGACATTGGCTATGCCAGGTTTACCGATATTAGAGTGGACAGGTACGTTAGAGTATACTCCCCACAGAATCATTTCTTTCCTTAAGGTTCAACGTATGGCCGAGAAGGGTGTGATGCGTATTTGGCCTACGTGAGAGATGTTAGTGTTGATACCCCCACAGTTGAGTCATTTACAGTAGTGAGGGACTTCCCTGATGTATTTCTAGCTGATCTTCAGGGTATGCCGCTCGACAGAGATATTGATTTCGGCATCGATTTATTGCCTGACACTCAACCCATTTCTATTCCTCCCTTTTGTATGGCTCCTCTAGAGTTGAAGGAGTTTAAGGAGAAGTTGCCGGAGTTGCTTGATAAAGGTTTCATCAAGACTAGTGTATCACCTTAGGGTGCTCCGGTATTATTTGTGAAGAAAAAAGATGGTTCCATGCGTATGTGTATTGATTATCGACAGCTGAACAAGGTTACAGTGAAGAACAAGTATCCTTTGCCTTGCATTGATGATTTATTTGACCAGTTACAGGGTGCCAGGGTATTTTCCAAGATTGACTTGCGATCTGAATATCATCATTTGAAGATTCGGGAGTCAGACATCCCGTAAACTCTCTTCAGGACCAGATATGGTCATTATGAGCTCCTTTTCATGCTATTTGAGCTAACCAATGCCACAGCAGCCTTTATGCATTTGATGCACAATGTGTTCGAGCCTCATCTTTATTTCTTAGTCATTGTATTTATTGACGACATCTTGTTATATTCCCGGTCTCGGGAGGATCAAGAGCAGTACTTGAGGACCGTGCTTCAGACTTTGAGGGAGAAGAAATAATATGCAAAATTTTCTAAGTGTGAATTTTGGCTTGATTCAGTGGCATTCTTAGGCCATGTGGTGTCTTGTGATGGGATCAAGGTAGATCCGAAGAAGGTGGAGGCGGTGCAGACTTGTCCTAGGCCGTCATCAGCTACTGAGATCCGCAGTTTCCTTGGTTTGGCAGGGTACTATCGCCATTTTGTAGAGGGATTTTCATCCATTGCATCACCTATGAACAGACTGACATAGAAGGGTGCTCCATTCAGGTGGACTGAGGAGTGTGAGGAGACCTTTTAGAAGCTCAAGACAGCCCTGACTACAAACCCAGTATTGGTATTGCCTACAGGCTCAAGGTCCTATGCAGTCTATTGTGATGCCTCGAGGATTGGCCTTAGAGCGGTATTGATGCAGGATGGTAGGGTGATTGCCTACGCTTCCATACAGTTGAAGGTGCATGAGAAGAACTATTTGGTTCATGATCTCGAGTTGGCAGCTATTGTTCACGCCCTAAAGATCGGGCGTCATTATTTGTACGGTGTTCCTTGTGAGATTTTCATGGATCACAGGAGTTTGTAGCAGTTTTAGGCAGAAGGACCTTAATTTGTGCCATCGGAGGTGGTTGGAGCTACTCAAGGACTATGACATTACTATATTATACCACCTGGGGAAGGCCAATGTGGTGGCTGATGCCTTGAGTCGTCGGGCGAAAAGTTTGGGGAGTTTGGCATATCTTCTGGAAGTTGAGAGACCCTTAGCCTTGGATGTTCAGGGTTAGCCAGTCAGTTCATGATATTGAATCTTTCTGAGCCTTGTTGGGTATTAGCTTGTGTGGTTGCTCGGTTTTCTCTTTATGACCGCATCAGAGAGCGCCAGTATGACGATCCCCACCTTCTGTTTCTTCAGGATAGGGTTCGGCGAGGTGATACTATAGATGTGACTATAGGAGATGATGGTGTGATGAGGATGCAGGGTCAGATCTGTGTGCCCAATGTGGATGGGCTTCAGGAGTTGATTCTCTAGGAGGCCCATAGCTCGCGGTACTCCATTTATCCGGGTGCCGCGAAGATGTACCATGACCCGAGACAACACTATTGTTGGAGAAGGATGAAAAAGGATATAGTTGAGTTTGTGGCCAAGTGTCTCAACTGTCAGCAAGTTAAGTATGAGCATCAAAGACCAGGAGGGTTGTTTCAGCAGATTGAGCTTCCAGAGTGGAAGTGGAAGCGGATCACCATGGACTTTGTGGTTGGACTTCCTTGGACTTTGAGCAAGTTCGATGCTATTTGGGTAATCGTGGATCGGCTGACCAAGTCGGCCCATTTCATTCCAGTGTTGACTACATAGTCCTAGGTTGGCTGAGCTTTATATTAGGGAGATTGTCCGCCTTCACGGTATTCCAGTATCTATCATTTCAGACAGAGGCACACAATTTACATCACGGTTCTGGAGAGCAGTTCAAAAGGAGTTGGGTACCAAGGTGGAGTTGAGTATGTCTTTTCACCCTCAGACGGACAGGCAGTCCGAATGCACGATTCAGATTCTTGAGGATATGCTCAGTGTCTGTGTGATGGAGTTGGAAGGTCTTGGGACCAATACTTTCCACTTGTAGAGTTTGCTTATAATAATAATTATGTAACGACCTGGTCGGTTGTTTTGTAGTTATTGCATTATTTTCACTATTTCTGCCTTGTCATAGCTTGGTTATACTTTTTAGTATGTGTTAGAGTTGGTTAGCTCAGGTTCGGAGTGGTTATAGAAGAAATTAAGACAGTTAGTCTCTAAAAGTAGCTTCAGAGTTAGAAAAGTCAATTGAGAGTTGACTTATTGGTTAACAATCTCGGAATGCAAATTTTATGGCTCAGATAGCTTCATTAAGCGATTTAGGACTTAGGAGTGTGTCCAGAATATTTTTGCGATGTTCGGTGTAGAATTAGGCTTGAATTGACGAAAGTTAGTTTTTGGCGATTTCCGGTCGACAGTGGAAAATGGGGTATCGGGGTCGGAATAGAATTCTGACAGTTGTAACAGGTTCATAATGTCATTTTGGATATGTTTGCAAAATTTTAGGTCAATCGGAGTTGTTTTGGATAGTTTCGGCGTCGTTGGTGGAATTTAGAAATTTCAAAGTTCATAGGTTTGAATTCGATGTGATTTTGGTGTTTGATGTTATTTTTGGTGTTCTAAAAGTGCAACTAAGTTTGAATGATCGTTTATGATGTGTTGGTAAATTTGGTTAGGGTCCCGAGGGGCTCGGGATAGATTTCGGATAGTTAACGAGCATTTTGGCTTTGGAAAAGACTATTGTTTTCTGGTGTTTTGAATGCTGAAATTTCTTCACCGCGATCGTGTAGGAGTATATGCGATTGCGTAGGGTTGGTCTGAGGCAGGCGAAACTTGCTTTATGCAATTGCAAAAAAAGGGTTGCAATCACATAGGTTTGGTAGGATGAGCAGTGTGGTCGCGTATGTTGATGTGCGATCGCGTAGAATAAAAAGGGGCGCGTGAGTTTGGGTAGTTGTTCATCGCGACCGCGTGAAGTTATGTGCGATCGTATTCGGGTAGAAACCAGAGCTTTGTGATCGCGTGAGTAGAGCCGCAATCGCAGAGAGTGTTTTTGGGAACCTGAGGAATTGTGCTTCGCGATGAATAAAGACCTGGACAATATTTAAATAAACCCTTCCGCGACCATAGCCTATTTTTCCACCATTTGTTAACGGGAAAAGAGCTTTCAGGCGATATTGAAGAGAGAAAATCATTGTTCTTCATTGAGGTAAGGATTTTGGACCCAAAAACTCGATTATATGTGATTAAGGATCAAAATATCAGTGTTTAATTCATGAAAATCAGTAGAAAAAGGTGGAGTCAGGGCTTGAGATTATGAGACCTTTTAGGGATGAGTTGAGGGGTCAAACGAACTCCGATTTTAGAGTTATTTATATGTACGGACTCGGGCGATGAAGAACATTTTGGTATAAAGTTTTTCAAGTTCCGAGACGCAGGCCCTGGGGTCGAGTTTTGCTAATTTCGGGTTTTTTAGATTTGGAGCACTCGGAAGTTGATTCGAGAGGCAAGCGAGTTGCAGAATAGATTTTCGAGCTAGTTTGAGGTAAGTAATGTCTTTAAATCCTGTCCTGAGGGTATGAAACCCCGGACTCTACATCCTTTCACGGATTTGGAGTGACGCACACACTAGATTACGAGTGTGGGGCGTGCACGAATTGGTAATTTGAAAAAATGTAACATTTTTAGGAAACTATTGTGTTGTGAAACTGCTTTTAAAGCTTATTCTCTATAGTACTACTACGATTTGATATAATTGGGTTGTAAGCCATGTTTGGGGCCTAGTGCCGATCTGTTTAACCACTTGGGGACTATTTTACTGATATTCCTCACTTTGAAACTATGATTTTACACTAAGTATTTCTTGTAAAATTGTTGACACTCTTATTTGATAATATTACTTTTTTCTTGATATGGAATACTATTTTGGGTCGAGAACCTTGTTTTACTCATGGCCCGAGTGGCATGCTGAGAGTGTTTGACTGAGTGAGGCCGATGGCCAATGTTGTGAGGATGTTATGATACGAGAGAGGCCGAGTGCCTGACAGTGATTTATGCCATAATGTGGCTTGTTTATAGCGCTTGGGATGTAGGAGCCCCTCTGGAGTTTGTACACACCCCTAGTGAGCGCAGGTACCTACTGAGTTGGCGTAGTCATCATTACTCCCTGCACCCCTATGAGGAGATCCAGGTACTGGTTTGGAGCAGTAGTCGTCCGACTTCGTAGTCATCAGCTTTTTAGGATTACGAGGTAGCTGTCCAGCGTACGCAGCTTCTCCATTTCCCTTCTTTATTTATGTCATTAGTAGAGTTATATTTTATTCTTAGCTTCTCGTGATCGGTTGACTCCAGTCTTGGGGGGATTTGCTTAGAAAGTAGATTATATTATATTTGCTTAAGACTTAGAGAAATTTTACGCTCATTTTGCTGATTATTAATGATTTGAGAACATCTATTGAAATGAACGTCTAGTTATGTGATGGTTGGATAGCCTCATTCACGATAGGCGACATCACTACCTGTTAGGATTTTGGGTCGTGACAAGTTGGTATCAGAGATCTATGTTACATAGGACTCAACGGTTATAAGCAGGTTTAGTAGAGTCTTGCTGATCGGTACAGAGACATCTGTACTTATATTTGAGAGGCTACATAACTTTTAGGAAAAATCTCAATTCTTGAATTGTGTCATGTCATGCTATGATCCTTGAAATCTAAACTTCTGTTGTTTCATTATCTCACAGATGGTGAGGACATGCATTACCGATCAGGGTGACCAGACACCAGCCAGACCCACAAGGGGTCGGGGCCGTGGTGGAGTTAGGGGACCAGCCCGCGCAGTAGCCGGGACAGTACCACATGATCCCCCTATCATTTAGGATCAGGTTCCCGCTGAGGGTGCTCCAGCAGGACAGGCTCAGGCACCGGCAATGCCTATTGTTATTTCGGGTCTTCAGGAGACCCTGGCTCAGATAATGACGGTGTGTACCAGTTTGGCTCAGGTAGTCGCTATGTCTACTACGGCCACTGCAGCTCAGGCCGGGGGAGGCATTCAGACTCCAACTGCCCGGACACCTGAGCAGGTCGTACAGGGCCTTCACACACCGGGGGAAGCCCCAGCTCATCCGGTCGCCCCGATTCAGGATTATGTGGTCCCTTCTATGCCTGAGGATGAGCAGCGCAGACTGGAGAGGTTCAGCAGACTTCAACTTCTGACTTTCAGCGGTACAGAGGGAAAGGATGCCCAAGGGTTTCTAGATAAGTGCTAGAGGATACTACGAACTGCGGGTATTTTGAAGACCAGTGGGGTCTCATTTGCTACATTTCAGTTTGCGGGTGTTTCTTTCACTTGGTGGGAGGCATTCGAGAGGCGTAGGCCGGTTAGTTCAGCACCCCTCACATGGCAGCAGTTCTTCACGATCTTTCTGGAGAAGTATGTTCCTTAGTCCCACAGAGAGGAGCATCGCAGGAAGTTTGAGTAGCTGCGCCAGGGAGAGTTGTCAGTTACTTAGTACGAGATGAAGTTTTCCGAGTTGGCTAGACATGCTTCGGAGTTAGTCCCTACTGGCCGGGAAAGGATCAGGAGGTTTGTAGATGGTCTCACGTATCAGCTTCGGATTTTGATGACTACGGAGAGAGTGCCTGGAGCTACATTTGAGCAGGTAGTTGACATTTCTCGAGACATTGAGTCGGTTCGTAGGCAGGAGCTTGAGGAGAGGGAGGCCAAGAGGCCTCGGGGATCAGGTAGCTTCAGTGGTGCCCCTTTTAGAGGGCTGTTTCAGCACAACAAAGGTCGTCCATTTTGACCTCCACAACAAGCTAGCCCAGCTTACAGTGGTGCATCTTCAGAGCAGGGTCCTCGCAGTTCTCATCCGGGACGTTCATCTTTTAGTGCCCTTCCAGCTCAGATCACCGCCCGAGCATCATCATATCAGGGTTCTTCTATGCATGGTTCATCTGGTTGTTATCATGGTGGCAGGGGTTCTCTTCAGTCTCCATCTCCAGTTCAGGTGGTTTTTTGAGTGTGGAGAGTTTTAACATGGGTGGAGGCAATGTCCCCGTCGTCTTGGTAGTTCATCTCAGCAGAGGGTTCAGCCCTCGACTTTAGCCCCAGTCACTTCAACACCTAGTCAGGCAACCAGGGGTGGTGGTCAGGCAGCTAGAAAATGCCCTAGAGGGGGAGGTAAAGCAGGTGTTACCCAGCCACATATCTATGCACTTCCGTCTAGGCATAATGCTATGGCCTCAGATGCGGTGATTACATGTACTATCTCAGTTTGTCACATTGATGCTTTGGCTTTAATTGACCCTGGCTCCACATACTCTTATGTTTCATCGTATTTTCCTCACTTTCTGAATATGCCCCGTGAGTCTTTAGTTACGTCTGTTCATGTTTCGACTCTGGTGGATGATATTATTATTGTGGACCGTGTGTATCGGTCGTGACTTATATCTATTGGGGGTCTAGAGACCCGAGTGGACTATATGTTACTCAGTATGGTTGATTTTGATGTAATACTTGGCATGGATTGGTTATCACCATGTCATGCTATCCTTTATTTTCATGCTAAGACCGTGACACTAGCTATGCCCGGAGTTCCGAAAGTTGAGTGGAGAGGCTATATAGAGCATGTGCCTAGCAGAGTGATTTCTTATTTTGAAGGCTCAACGCATGGTTGAGAAAGGGTATGAGTCTTATCTTGCTTTTGTGAGGGATGTTAGTAGTGAGACTCCTTCTGTTGATTCTGCTCCTATGGTCCATGATTTTCTGGACGTATTTCCCGCAGACTTGCCAAGCATGCCACCTAACAGGGACATTGATTTTGGAATTGACATGGTGCCTGACACCCAGCCTATCTCTATTCCACCTTACCGTATAGCCCCAATGGAGTTGAAAGAATAGAAAGAACAACTTCAAGAACTCTTAGATAAGGGGTTCATTCGGCCTAGTGTGTAACCTTGGGGTGAATGCCATCGACCGGTGTTTTTTGTGAAAAAGAAAGATGGCTTAGATATTGACGGTGTGTACCAAATTGGCTCAGACAGTCGCTATGTCTACTGCTGCCACTGCAACTCAAACCGGGGGAGGCATTCAGACTCCACCTGCCCGGACACCTGAGCAGGTCGTACAGGGCCTTCAGACACCGGGGGCAGCCCCAACTCAGCCGGTTGCCCCAATTTAGGATTATGTGGTCCCTGTTATGTCTGAGGATGAGAAGCGTAGACTAGAGAGGTTCAGCAGACTTCAGCTTCTGACTATCAGCGGTACAGAGAGCAAGGATACCCAAGGGTTTCTAGATAAGTGTCAGAGGATACTACGAACTGCGGGTATTTTGAAGACCAGTGGGGTCTCATTTGCTATATTTCAGTTTGCGGGTGTTTCTTTCACTTGGTGGGAGGCATTCGAGAGGCGTAGGCCGGTTAGTTCAGCACCCCTCACATGGCAGCAGTTCTCCACGATCTTTCTGAAGAAGTATGTTCCTCAGTCCCATAGAGAGGAGCAGCGCAGGAAGTTTGAGTAGCTGCGCCAGGGAGAGTTGTTAGTTACTTAGTATGAGATGAGGTTTTCCAAGTTGGCTAGACATGCTTCGGAGTTAGTCCCTACTGGCCGGGAAAGGATCAGGATGTTTGTAGATGGTCTCACGAATCAGCTTCGGATTTTGATGACTACGGAGAGAGTGTCTGGAGCTACATTTGAGCAGGTAGTTGACATTTCTCGGGACATTGAGTCGGTTCGTAGGCAGGAGCGTGAGGAGAGGGAGTCTAAGAGGCCTCGGGGATCAGGTAGCTTCAGTGGTGCCCTTTCTAGAGGGCAGCTCAACACAACAGAGGTCGTCCATTTAGACCTCCACAACCAGCTCGCCTAGCTTACAATGGTGCATCTTCGGGGTAGGGTCCTCGCAGTTCTCATCAGAGACGTTCATCTTTTAGTGACCTTCCATCTAAGAGCTCTGCCCGAGCATCATCATATCAGGGTTCGTCTGCATGGTTCTTCTGGTGGTTATCATAGTGGCAGGGGTTCTCTTCTGTCTCCATCTCTAGCTCCAGGTGGTTGTTTTGAGTGTGGAGAGTTCGGACATGGGTGGAGGCAGTGTCCCTGTAGTCCTAGTAGTTCATCTCAGCAGAGGGTTCAACCCTTGACTTCAGCCCCAGTCACTACACCACCTAGTGAGGTAGCCAGGGGTAGTGGTCAGGCAGCTAGAGGCCGCCCTAGAGTGGGAGGTCGAGCAGGTGGAGGCCAACCACGTATGTATGCACTTCTGGCTAGGCCTGATGCTATGGACTCAGATGCGGTAGTTACAGGTACTATCTCAGATTGTCACAGTGATGCTTTGGCTTTATTTGACCCTGGTTCCACATACTTTTATGTTTCATCGTATTTTGCTCACTTTCTGAATCGTAAGTCTTTACTTACGTTTGTTCATGTTTCGACTCTGGTAGGCGATACTATTGTTGTGGACCGTGTGTATCGGTCGTGTCTTATATCTTTGGGTGTCTGGAGACACGAGGACTTGATGTTACTCAATATGGTTGATTTTGATGTAATTCTGGGCATGGATTGGTTATCACCATGTCATGCTATCCTTGATGTTCACGCTAAGACCGTGACCCTAGCTATGCCCGGAGTTCCGAAAGTTGAGTGGAGAGGGTCTATAGAGAATGTGCCTAGTAGAGTGATTTCTTATTTTAAGTCTCAGTGCATGGTTGATAAAGGGTATGAGTCTTATTTTGCTTTTGTGAGGGATGTTAGTAGTGAGAATCCTTCTGTTGATTCTGTTCTTATGGTCCGTGATTTTCCTGACGTATTTCCTGCAGACCTGCCAGGCATTCCACTTTCTAAATATTCCCCGTGAGCCTTTAGTTATGTCTGTTCATGTTTCCACTCCGGTGGGCGATACTATTATTGTGGACTGTGTGTATCGATTGTGTCTTATATCTATTAAGGGGTCTGGAGACCCGAGTGGACTTTATGTTACTCAGTATGGTTGATTTGGATGTAATTATGGGCATGGATTGGTTATCACCATGTCATGATATCCTTTATTTTCACACTAAGACTCTGACACTAGCTATGCCTGGAGTTCCGAAAGTTGAGTGGAGAGGGTCTATAGAGCATGTGCCTAGCAGAGTGATTTCTTATTTGAAGGCTCAAAGCATTGTTGAGAAAGGGTATGAGTCTTATCTTGCTTTTGTGAGGGATGTTAGTAGTGAGACTCCTTCTGTTGATTCTGTTCCTATGGTTCTTGATTTTCCAGACATATTTTCCGCAGACCTGCCAGGCATGCCACCTGACACGGACATTGATTTTGGTATTGACCTTGTGCCTGACACCCAGCCTATCTCTATTCCCTCTTACCGTATGGCCCCAGGGGAGTTGAAATAATTGAAAGAACAACTTCATGAACTCTTAGATAAGGGGTTCATTTGGCCTAGGGTGTAACCTTGGGGTGCACCGGCGTTGTTTATGAAAAAGAAAGAAGGCTTAGATATTGATGGTGTGTGCCAGTTTGACTCAGGCAATCGCTATGTCTACTACTACCATTGTAGCTCAAGACGGGGGAGGCATTCAGACTCCAGCTGCCCAAACACCTAAGCAGGTCGTAAAAGGACTTCAGACATCTGGGGCAGCCCCAACTCACCCGGTTGCCCTAATTCAGGATTATGTGATCCCTGTTATGCCTGAGGATGAGCAGCGCAGACTGGAGAGGCTCAGTAGACTTCAGCTTCTGACTTTCAGCGGTATAGAGGGCGAGGATACCCAAGGGTTTCTAGATAAGTGCCAGAGGATACTACGTACTGCGGGTATTTTGGAGACCAGTGGGGTCTCATTTGCTATATTTTAGTTTGCGGATGTTGTTTTCACTTGGTGGGAGGCATTCGAGAGGCGTAGGCCTGTTGGTTCAGCACTCTTCACATGGAAGCAATTCTCCACGATCTTTCTAGAGAAGTATGTTCCTCAGTCCCACAGAGAGGAGCAGCGCATGAAGTTTGAGCAGCTGCGCCAGGGAGAGTTGTCAATTACTCAGTATGAATGAGGTTTTCTGAGTTGGCTAGACATGCTTCGGAGTTAGTCCCTACAGACAGGGAGAGGATCGGGAGGTTTGTAGATGGTCTCACTTATCAGCTTCGGATTTTGATGACTAGGGAGAGAGTGCCTGGAGCTACATTTGAGCATGTAGTTGACATTGCTCGGGACATTGAGTCGGTTCGTAGGCAGGAGCGTGAGGAGAGGGAGGCCAAGAGGCCTCGGGGATCAGGTAGCTTCAGTTGTTCCCCTTCTAGAGGGCAGTTTCAGCATAGCAGAGATCGTCCATTTAGACCTCCACAGCCAGCTCGCCCAGCTTACAGTGGTGCATCTTCGGGGCAGGGTCCTCGCAGTTCTCATCAGGGACATTCATCTTCTCGTGCCCTTCCAGCTCAGAGCTCCGCCCGAGCAGCATCATATCAGGGTTCTTCTATGCATGGTTTGTCTGGTGGTTAGCATGGTGGCAAGGGTTCTCTTCAGTCTCCATCTCCAGCTCCAGATCCAGGTGGTTGTTTTGAGTGTGGAGAGTTTGGACATGGGTGGAGGCAGTGTCCTTGTCGTCTTGATAGTTCATCTCAGCAGAGGGTTCAACCCTCGACTTCAGCCCCAGTCACTACACCACCTAGTGAGGCAGCCAGGGGTGGTGGTCGGGCAGCTAGAGGCCGCCCTAGAGGGGGAGGTCGAGCAGGTGGAGGCCAACCACGTATTTATGCACTTCCGACTAGGCCTGATGCTATGAACTCAGATGTGGTGATTACAGGTACTATCTCAGTTTGTCACAGTGATGCTTTGGATTTATTTGACCCTGGTTCCACATACTCTTATGTTTCATCTTATTTTGCTCACTTTCTGAATATGCCCCGTAATTCTTTACTTACGTTTGTTCATGTTTCGACTCTGGTGGGCGATACTATTGTTGTGGACCGTGTGTATCGGTCGTGTCTTATATCTTTGGGTGTCTGGAGGCACGAGGACTTGATGTTACTCAATATGGTTGATTTTGATGTAATTCTGGGCATGGATTGGTTATCACCATGTCATGCTATCCTTGATGTTCACGCTAAGACCGTGACCCTAGCTATGCCCGGAGTTCCGAAAGTTGAGTGGAGAGGGTCTATAGAGCATGTGCCTAGTAGAGTGATTTCTTATTTGAAGTCTCAGTGCATGGTTGATAAAGGGTATGAGTCTTATTTTGCTTTTGTGAGGGATGTTAGTAGTGAGAATCCTTCTGTTGATTCTGTTCCTATGGTCCGTAATTTTCCTTACGTATTTCCCGCAGACCTGCCAGGCATTCCACTTGACAAGGACATTGATTTTGGTATTGACTTGGTGTTCATACCCAATTTTTCCTCAACCTATTTTAAAATTTGCATATATACCTTCAAAATTACATTTTATAATACCTGGCATTTTTCCATAATTTTAATTATTTTTATTAATTTATTTTTCAATTTATTCAGTATTTGTATTCTATAATTATGCATAAATTGTATTACAAATAATTTCAAAATATTTACCAACTCAATATATCACTTTAATTCTATTAGGATTTAATTATTTCACTAATTAACCAATTTGGCATTATTTAGCTATAATTACAATAATCTTTGCAGCTATTGCCTAAATGTGCATTTTATACAATTTTAATTCAATAATTAGTCATTTTATATTTTTAATATTCGTTAATTAATATAATTTTACCTATTTAGCATTAATTTCATTTTATATAATCATTTGCTATTTTTATTAATTATTTGTCTATTTTAACGGGTATTTAGTTAATAGCCACTTTTAATTCCTATACTAGCCTAATTTCACCCGGACCCCTACCCAATTTAATCAGCCCAATTACCAGTCCAGACCTAAATTTCTACCCGGCCCAACTCCTCGATCAATCTGAGACGTTGATCAATTTGAATCTATGGCCCAGATCAACTGTTACCTAAATTAGATCCTAATGACCTACCCCCTTCCCCTCATTTGACTCCTCTCACATTATCTCTCTATCTCTCTAATTCTCTCTAGAGACTTTCAGTCTCTTCTTCTCTGATGAAGATAGTTCGTCTCCTCCGGCCACTTTCCTCGCCGGAAACCATGGTCTCTCATCATCTCTTGGCTACTACTTCACCTGGCGCCGGTCTAGTGACATCCTGAGGCCCTCAGATGAACCTGGAGCGGTTCAACGCCTACCATGGTCCCTCATGCCATCTCCGGCCACCTCCGGCAGTCTGAGTAAGATATATGACCCCTCCGGCCAAAAAGCTGGTGAAACTTCAAGGTTTTTCATTCTTCCTCTGGGTTCTCTGAAGCCCTAAAGCTCAAGATTTCCTGATTTTCTCCCATATCTATGATAGATATGTGTACACTTTAAGCTATTTTGATGTTTTTCTCAAAGGTTCTCTGATTTATAAAATGATTCTTTATTTTTCAACTAGGGTTTGTGACCCTGTTTTTTGAATGACTTTTTCTATGATTTTTCAGCATTATCCTAGAATCCCTATTATGTTTTAGTGATTTGTTTAAGTTTTTCTCTTTATATGACTCGTCGTGATGAAAACCCTAATTTTAGACCTAAACCCTAAAACTACTTATTTGCCTGCATGCTTGCATATGTTTTTATGTTTTGTTGATCTTTACCCTATGTTGTTCGTCTTTGATTCTTCTTGATTCCCTGTCTATATCACTACTCACTCGATAACTCACATGACCCCTATTTTCATATACTAGGGTTTCTGATATTCTTGCTTAACATCAGTGTTATTTCATGTTAATTCTCTTCAATTAGTATTATGCTTGCTCGAATCCTTGATTCTATGCTATTTGTTACTCAATTATTTCCTGACTTATTGCTTTGCTTATAATGTGGTTATTCCGTTTATACACAGGGACCTCTATTCACTAGTGTTATTCGAATCTCTCTTCACTAGTTGTCGTTTGAATCCCTGATTCACTATGATTTGGAAGTCTTGCTGGTCTCCTATGAGATATTCTTACTGGTTTCCAATCTCTAATCTATTTCTTACCTTGATTCATTACTGTTGATTGATCTTAATTAATATTTCCTGAGCCTAGTCTCAATTGTCTGCTTGATTTAGTTTTAAATTGTTTTCTTATATGTCATGTGCATAGTAACTTTCTTTAATTATGTTTACCTACTAGTCGTTTGAGTTCAAACTTCAATTAAGGGATACCTAATTGCCTATTATGAACACTATTTTACATTCTTTCCTTATTTTTCACTCACCGTTTGAATAATTCCCTTAATTCTAGGGATACTTGTACTGATTTTACAATTAATTGATTCTCTGAAACCCATAATTACTGGGTAGTCTGATTTATACCTTATTTTTACCTAGTTCGAGACTATATATACACTCTATCCATGCATTGACACAGGACACACGAACACACACTGTTCTAAACTCTCTCTCACAACTAAACTTGCTATCTCTCTCTCTCACTCTCTTTTCTATGCTACTTGTTACTGGTTTGAATTAGCAGGCTACAAGCCAAGGCTAATTATTGGGCCTCTCTTACTTCTGCTTTGGTATTATTGTCTCTCCTATACTGATATGTCCTAGTTACAATTCAAGTTTTCAAAAACAATATGCTTCTTTTAGCACTTCGATTCATCATGTTCATAATATGTTTCTACTTATGGTTCTGCTGTTTAACTTGCAATTAGCATGCCTATTTACTAGTTTACCAATGTCATTACTTTTTCCCTCTAGTTTCAGCATGTTTTAGTGCCTTCTCACATGTTTACTAGGACCCTGCCTTACCCCTAATCCCCAGCACATATAAGCATGTATTTATGTCACTTAGTTATATGTGATTCAGAACATATGTTGTACTCATGAAGCCTTCCCCTGGGCCAATGTGTGACTCTGTTTGTCATGTATTTCCTCTTTGGTATCCCTCAATTTAATTCTGTTAAGTCTCCGGCCTAAACATCTTTATGAAAACTAATATGTGGTTGCTAAAGTTATGAAATGCCTTATAATCTATATGGGGATAACTTGTATGCAAATCTATCTTTATATGTGACCTACTTGTCCCTAATCCTCTATTCCCTGTTTGTGTGTGTCTCACTGCACTATGTATGCTGTCTTGATTCTGAGTTGCTGACTAGCCTACTCCCTTTCTTTCAAACTATTTTCACTAAGGCAAGCTCTTTCTAAATCTTTTTTTTATAATTTGTTTTCAGAAAACTGTTTTCAACTCTATTCTTTTAAACTATGCCAAGCACTCTCACATATACTCTTAGAAACCTAGGTTCTGCCCCTTTTGTGTGAGTATTGCTTACGGACCATTGAGCTCCCTCTGAACTTTGACACACAAGAGTTGGCTCTTCCACACTGCACTTTCTCCATCTTGTCTATGAAATCTGGGTGTGAGCACTGTCCGGGATCCTCTGAGATCCTTAGAAAACTCTAACACACCCAGATTATGAAAGGTTATGAAATAACAGTACATAGCATTGAGGACCTGGATACTTGGGCCTACTATGGAAGGCTCCCTATAGTTAACTTCTTCTTTTCTTATTTTAATTATGTAATTCATATTCAATAGGCTTGTAATAATTTGTAAATACTATTCTGGGGTTGGATAGTGAAAATGAGTGGGGTATGCATGCTATAGTATATGTCTGGGTAGATATCATGTTTCTCTAGGTTTATTTTTCCTATGTGCGCACTAGTAACCATGTCTAGGGATCAAGCATGCCATACATTTTGTCATTTATGTTGATACATCTGCTTTTCTTTAGGAATATCATCCTCACTTAGAAAATCTTGTTCATAGGATCAATAATAACAATAAAAATCTGCTTTCATGTGATTTCTGGAATATAATTTAAACCCTGTCTTAAAACGAATGTGTTAAGAAATCTACAACCATGTTTTACCATTCTATATACGTAGAGATCATGTTATAGATAAACAACTATTAAAACCGGTCACTTATGTTATTCCTGAAGCTGTGTAATAATGTAATAATCTTGTAGTACACCTAGAAATCCTGCTTAGGGTAACAATCCGCTACTAAATCAGTCATTCTCATACTTTATGAATCTTCTAAAAGTATGTTCAAAATACTATGATTTTATGCACTTAGAAGACCATGTCTAGGAATTCTGCATATAATCATTTTGCATCTCTGTCTACGCACATTAGATATCATGTTCATAGGATCATACTTAGTTTAAACATACGTCTGAAATAGTCCCATGTTCTAAATAAACTGGCAATCAGTCCTTTGCGCACTTTTAGAATCACATGCTATTAGGATTAATAATTTGGAATCCTTAACAAACCTGTACAACTGTTGCACGTTATTTTACACCTAGGCAAGCCTTAGGTAATCAATCACAAGAAGTAAGCACCATATCTGTCTTTGTGATCATGTTTAACTACCAGAATGCTAAAAACCAGTAGGCAAATTGATTAGGGTCCTTTTTTATGAGTAATAAAATAGGTCTACATATCTGTTTATCTTCTAAACTCACTTAGACACCATGTCTTAGGATCCTGGACTTAAATACTGCCCTTAATTGCATTTGATTCATGTTGTCTAATTGTTTTACTTGTGGAGGTAAACTTGAAGACTTTACTTGATTTTTCTATGTTCCCATTAACTGCAGTTCTATATGCTTTTTTCTGTCGCCTTAGAATTTACCTTTAAAACCTGAGGGTGTTCCTAGTACCTCCATTTTAGGATAGTAGTCCTAACCTCCTCCAGGACTACTAGGAAGGGGCGGGTAACAACACACAATAGAGTTCGTGAACAACACAGGCTTTAGTTACCTTCACGAGGTGGGAAAGGGTAGACTATGGATATGATGACTGGTGCGCTAATACCACGTGTAGCCCCTCTTTGAGGAGTGTCATACCGGGTATTGCATTGATGTGATCCATATTATCACAAACCTAGGACATCCTTTACTTTAAATATTTAGATTGAAAATCTTTTCAAAACTTACCCTTTCTATAATTGTTTTCAAACACCTTGTATGCTTAAGGACTTAGACCCCCTCTTATTTGAGCCTTTATTTGTTTGTCTGCTACATCGTAAAAATTCACAAAAGCTATTTGGCCGGGAACCACACTTGTGGATCTTGAAGGGTGCCTAACACCTTCCCCTTGGGATAATTTCAAGCGCTTACCCTATCTCTGATTAACAACGTAGTTGTAAACGAACCCCTTAGGTGCCCTACCGCACCTTTATAATCATTAGGTGGCGACTCTCAAAAAATGTAAACCCCTTCCCAAAAGGAAAGAGTTGTCTCAACCCAAATGTCCCGAACCTGATCCCCATGAGAAAAAAGGGGGCGCGACAGCAGGTGCCTAACACCCAGCCAATCTCTATTCCACCTTACCGTAAGGCCCCAACGGAGTTGAAAGAATTGAAAACACAACTTCAGGAACTCTTAGATAAGGGGTTCATTCGGCCTAGTGTGTCACCTTGGGGTGCATCGGTGTTGTTTGTGAAAAACGAAAGATGGCTCCATGTGCATATGTATCGATTATCGGCAGCTGAATAAGGTTACGCTAAAGAACCGTTATCCTTTGCCCCGTATTGATGACTTGTTTGACCAGCTTCAGGGAGCTAGAGTGTTTTCTAAGATTGACTTGATATCCGGGTATCATCAAATGAAGATTCAGGATTCTAACATTCCAAAGACGGCTTTCAGAACCAGATATGGTCATTATGAGTTTCTGGTTATGTCATTTGGACTGACCAATGCCCTAGCCGCATTCATGCAATTGATGAACAATGTATTTCAGACTTACCTAGATTATTTCATCATTGTATTCATTGATGACATCCTGGTGTATTCTCATAGCCAGGAGGAGAATGCTCAGCATTTGAGGGTTGTGTTACATAGATTAAGGGAGGAGAAGCTTTATGCAAAATTCTCCAAGTGTGAGTATTGGCTTGGTTCAGTGGGTTTCTTGGGGCACGTGGTTTCCACTGAGGGTATTCTGGTTGATCCAAAAAAGATCGAGGCGGTACAAAGTTGGCCCAGACCATCTTCAACTACAGAGATTCGGAGTTTCCTTGGTTTTGCGGGTTATTATCGTCGCTCTGTGGATGGATTCTCTTCTATTGCTTCACCATTGACCAGATTAAACCAAAAGGGTGTTCCATGTAGGTGGTCCGATGAGTGTGAGGAGAGCTTTCAGAAGCTCAGGTCAGCATTGACTACAGCTCCGGTATTAGTTCTGCCTACTGGTTCGGGTTCTTACATAGTCTATTATGATGCTTCTAGAGTTGGCTTGGGAGCGGTATGTATGCAGGACGGTAGGGTGATTGCCTACACGTCTAGACAGTTGAAGGTGAAAGAGAAGAATTATCCAGTGCACGATCTTGAATTAGCTTCCATTGTTCAAGCCTTAAAGATTTGGCGCCATTATTTGTATGAAGTGCAGCGCGAGATTTTCACTGATCATCGTAGCTTGCAGTACCTGTTGAGGCAAAAAGACTTGAATTTGCGTCAGAGAAGGTGGTTAGAGCTTCTCAAGGATTATGACCTCACTATTTTGTATCATCCAGGGAAGGCCAATGTGGTGGCCGATGCCTTGAGTCATTGAGCAGAGAGTTTGGGGAGTCTAGCCTATATGTCAGCAGCACAGCGACCTTTAGCCCTTTATGTTTAGGCTTTAGTGGGATAGTTAGTGAGATTGGATTTGTCAGACCCTTCGCGGGTATTAGCTAGCATGGCTTCCCGGTCTTCTCTTTATGATCAGATTAGAGCTCGGCAGTATGATGACCCACTGGTGCTTTAGGATAGGGTCCGTCGAGGTGATGCCAGAGATGTGAGTAATGGTGATGACAGTGTTATGAGGATGCAAGGCCATATTTGCGTGCCCAATGTGGATGGGCTTCGAGAGTTGATATTAGAAGAGGCTCACAGTGCACGATATTCCATTCATCCGGGTGCCGCAAAGATATATCAGGATATGAGACAACAGTATTGGTTGAGGTGGATGAAGAGAGATATTGTTTAGTATGTAGCATGGTGTCTCAATTTCCAGCAAGTCAAGTATGAGCACCAGACACCATGTGGATTACTTCAGAGGTTATATATTCCAGAGTGTAAGTGGGAGCGGATTACTATGGACTTTGTAGTTGGACTCCCACGGACTTCGAAGGGTTTTGATGCTATTTGGGTCATTGTGGATAGATTGACCAAGTCCGCGCACTTCATTCTTGTTGGTACTACTTATAATTCGGAGTGGTTGGCTGGTATTTACATCAGGGAGATTGTCCGATTGTATGGGGTTCCAGTTTCTATCATTTCCGACAGAGGTACACAGTTCACATCTTAGTTTTGGAGGGTCGTGTAGAGAGGTATGGGTACTAAGGTAGAGTTGAGCACAACATTTCATCCTCAGACCGATGGGCAGTCGGAACAGACTATTCAGATTTTAGAGGACATAATGCATGCATGTGTGATTGATTTTGGTGGTTCATGGGATCAGTTTCTGCCACTAGCGTAGTTTGAATATAATAACAGCTACCATTCTAGTATTCAGATGGCGTCGTATAAGGTTTTATATGGTAGGAGGTGTAGATCTCCAGTTGGTTGGTTCGATCCTGGTAAGGCAAGGCTATTAGGCCCATATTTGGTTCACGATGCGTTAGAGAGTGTGAAGTTGATTCAGGCGACTTCGTACGGCGCAGTCTCAGTAGAAGAGTTATACGCACCGGAAGGTTCGGGATGTGTCTTTTATGGAGGGCTACAAGGTACTGCTGAAGGTGTCACCCATGAAGGGTATTATGAGGTTCGGGAAGAGGGGAAAGTTGAGTCCCCGATTTATTGGTCCTCTTGAGGTACTTCAGAAGGTTGGAGAGGTGGCTTATAGACTTGCCTTGCCACCCAGCCTATCGATTGTTCATCCAGTATTTCATGTGTCGATGCTCATGAAATATGTTGGTGACCCGTCTAATATGTTAGACTTTAGCATAGTCCAGCTCGAGGGTGACATGTCATATAGGTAGAGCTAGTAGCAATTTTGGATCGTCAGGTCAGAAAGTTGAGGTCCAAGGATATAGCCTCAATGAAGGTACAGTGGATAGGTCAGCAAGTGGAGAAGGCTACTTGGGAGACCGAGCGGGAGATGCGGAGAAGATATCCACACTTGTTTGAGACTCTAGGTATGTTTCTAGACCCGTTCGAGGATGAACGATTGTTTAAGAGGGGAGAATGTAACGACCCGGTCGGTCATTCCGTAGTTGTTGTATTATTTTCATTGTTTCTGCCTTGTCATAGCTTGGTTATACTGTTTAGGATGTGTTAGAGTTGGTTAGCTCAGGTTCGGAGTGGTTATTGAAGGAATTAAGACACTTAGTCTCTAGAAGTAGCTTTAGAGTTAGAAAAGTCAACCGAGACTTGACTTATTGGTAAACAATCTCGGAATGCGGATTTGATGGCTCGGATAGATTTGTTAGGCGATTTGGTACTTAGAGTCTGTCCATAATATTTTTGTGATGTCTGGTGTAGAATTAGGCTTGAATTGGAGAAAGTTAGTTTTTGGCGATTTACGGCTGACAGTGGAAAATAGGGTACCGGGGTTGGAATGGAATTCTGACAGTTGGAACAGGTTCGTAATGTAATTTTGGATATGTCTGCAAAATTTCAGGTCAATCGGAGTTGTTTTGGATAGTTTCGACGTCATTGGTGGAATTTAGAAATTTCAAAGTTCATAGGCTTGAATTTGATGTGATTTTAGTGTTTTGATGTTAGTTTTGGTGTTCCGAGAGTGCAACTAAGTTTTAATGATCATTTATGATGCGTTGGTAAATTTGGTTGGGGTCCCTCGGGGCTCGGGATTGATTTCGAATGGTTAACGGGCATTTTAGCTTTGGAAACAACTGTTATTTTCTGGTGTTCTGATAGCTGAAATTTCTTCACCGCGATCGCGTAGGAGTATATGCGATCGCGTAGGGTTGGTCCAAGGCAGGCAAACTTTCTCTATGCGATTGCGGAAATAGGGTTGCGATCGCATAGGTTTAGTAGGATGAGTAGTGCGGTCACGTGTGTTGATGTGCGATGGCGTAGAATAAAAGGGGGCACGTGAGTTTAGGCGGATTGTCATCGCGACCGCGTGAAGTTGTGTGCGATCGCAGTGGGCTGGAAACCAGAGCTTCGCTATCGCGTGAGCTAAGTTGCGATCGCAGATAGTGTTTTTGGGCAGCTGAGGAATTGTGCTTCGCGATCGCAACGTTGGTCCTGCGATCGCGATGAATAAAGACCTGGACAATATTTAAATAAACCCTTCCGCGACCATAACCTATTTTTCCATCATTTTTGAACGGGAAAAGAGCTTTGAGGCTATTTGGAAGAGAGGAAATCATTGTTCTTCATTGAGGTAGGGATTTTGGACCCTAAAACTCGATTATATGTGATTAAGGATCAAAATATCAGTGTTTCATTCAATAAAATCAGTAGAAAAAGGTGGAGTTAGTGCTTGAGATTATGAGACCTTTTAGGGATGATTTGAGGGGTCAAACGAACTCAGATTTTAGAGTTCTTTAAATTGACAGACTTGAGATGATGAAGAACATTTTGGTATAAAGTTTGTCGAGTTCCGGGACGCGGACCCGAGGGTCGGGTTTTGGCTAATTTCGGTTTTTGTGCTAAAATTGGTATTTTTCAATTGGAATTCATTCCCTTAGTATAATTTGATGAGAAAAATCTGATCTTTATAGATTTGGAGCACTCGGAAGTTGATTCGAGAGGCAAGCGGGTTGCAGAGTAGCTTTTCGGGCTAGTTTGAGGTAAGTAATGTCTTTAAATCTTGTCCTGAGGGTATGAAACCCCGGACTTTACATCCTTTCACGGATTTGGAGTGACGCACACACTAGATGACGAGTGTGGGGCGTGTACGAATTGGTAATTTGGAAAAATGTACCCTTTTTAGGCAACTATTGAGTTGCGAAACTGCTTTTAAAGCTTATTCTCTATAGTACTACTACGATTTGATATATGTGGGATGTAAGCCATGTTTGGGGCCTACTGCCGATTTGTTTAACCCCTTGGGGCTATTTTACTGATATTCCTCACTTTGAAACTATGATTTTACACTCAGTCTTTCTTGTGAAATTGCTGACACTCTTATTTGATAATATTACTTTTTCTTGAAATGGAATATTATTTTGGGTCGAGAACCCTGTTTTACTCATGGCCCGAGTAGCATGCTGAGAGTATCTGACTGAGTGAGGCCGAGGGCCAATGTTGTGAGGATGTTATGATACGAGAGAGGTCGAGTGCCTGAGAGTGATTTATGCCATGATGTGGCTTGTTTATAGCGCTTGGGTTGTAGGAGCCCCTCTGGAGTTTGTAAAAACCCAAGTGATCGTAGGTACCTACTGAGTTGGCGTACTCATCATTACCCCTTGCACCCTTGTGTGCAGATCCAGGTACTGGTTCAGAGCAGTAGTCGTCCGAGTTCGTATTCATCAGCTTTTCAGCATCTGCAGCTTCTCCATTTCCCTTCCTTATTTAGTTTTAGCATTTCATTCTTAGACATAGGTTATGACATTAGTAGAGTTATATTTTATTCTTAGATGCTCGTGATCGGTTGATTCCGGTCTTGGGGGGATTGGTTTAGACAGTAGATTATATTATATTTGCTTAAGACTTAGAGATATTTTACACTCATTTTGCTGATTATTAATGATTTGAGAACATCTATTGAAATGAACGTGTAGTTATGTGATTGTTGGCTAGCCTAGTTCCATGATAGGCGCCATCACGACCTGTTAGGATTTGGGGTCGTGACAAGTTACCAGTCCAGCATTCATATGGCACCGTATGAGGCTTTGTATGGTAGACTGTGTCGGCCCCTAATGGAATGGTTTGAGTCGGGCGAGGCTCAATTGTTGGATACAGATTTGGTCTAGGATTCCCTGGACAAGGTGAAGGTGATTCAGAAGAGGCTTCGCACAGCTCGGTCCAGGAAGAAGAGTTACGCGGACCGAAAGGTTCGTGATTTGGCATTTATGACTGGTGATCGGGTATTTCTTCGACTATAACCTATGAAGGGCGTCATGAGGTTCGGGAAGAAGGGTAAGCTGAGTATGAGGTTCCCTGGCTCTTTTGAGATATTGTGGCACATTTGGGAGGTTGCTTATGAGCTTGCCTTACCTCCAGCCTAGCAGGAGTTCATCCGGTATTCCACGTCTCTATACTCCAGAAGTATCACTGTGATCGTGCTCATGTATTGGATTTTGGTTCAGTATAGTTGGACAAGGATTTATCTTATGTTGAGGAGCCAGTAGCATTTTGGATAGGCAGGTTAGAAAGCTCAGGTCAAAGAATATTGCATCAGTAAAGGGTCAGTGGAGGGGTTAGCCGGTCGAGGAGGCGACTTGGGAGATCGATCAGGATATGGGCGGCCAGTACCCTTACTTTTTCACAGCTTCAAGTATTTCTTCATACTCGTTCGAGGACAAACGACTTTCTTAAGAGGGGGAAAATATAACGACCCGGTAGGTCGTTTTGAGAGTTAGCGCCCCGATTCCCTAATAACTGCTTTCCTCACGTTGGTTTCTGCTTTGGGACTTGCCGGAGTGATTAGTTGTGGATTTCTGTGAGTTTTGGGACACATAGTCCCTAATTATGAGTTTAAGCTTTAGAAATCGAACCGTACTTGGAATTGTGTGAAGACGGGTCCAAAATAGAATCCGTCAACTCGGTTAGCCCCATTGAGTGGTTTCAGGGTTAGGAGTGCATCCGGAAAGTGCTTTCGAGGTCTGTAGTAGATTTAGGCTTGAATTGGCGAATGTTACAGTTTCGGCGATTTCGGCTGATAGGTGAAATTTTGATATCGGGCTCAGAATGAGATTCTAAAAGTGGATGTAGGTCTACTGTGTCATTTTTGACCTATGTGTCAAGTTTGAGGTCATTCAGATTAATTTTGACGTGTTTCAGCATTGTTTGTGGATTTTGGAAAAATGTTAAGTTCTTATGCTTGAATTCATGTGTAATTCTTGTTATGATGTTATATGATGTGGTTTTAAGGCTTGAATAGGTCATGATGATGTTGTATGAATGGTTGGTAGGGTTGGTTGAGGTCCCGGGGGCCTCAGGTGTGTTTCAGATGCTCAACGGGAAGATTTTAGACTTAAGCAAAAAGCTGAAGTTGTTGGTTCTGGTGTTTCGCACCTGCGGAAGGGGAGCCGCAGGTGCGGTAGTGATGCGCAGATGCGGATTTGGCTAAGGTCGGCTGGGCTCGTAGATGCGGATTTGAAACCGCAGATGCATCCCCAGCCCAATTAATGAATTTTCGCACCTACGATGCCATTTTCGCAGGTGCAGCCCAATTCACCGCAGAAGTGGAAATCACTGGTCAGAAATATCATATTCGAGGGTTTGAATTTCATATCTTCTAAAATTTGGAGCTCGGGAATAGGCGATTTTTGGTGGATTTTGAAGAGGAGATCAGTAGGTAACGATTCCTAATCCAATTTCACTTGTATTTCATTAATCTATAGTAAGTTCTTCAATCTAGTCAAGGAATTTGAGTGGAAACATAGAAAAAATGGGAAAAGTTCCCCAAGTGAAAATCTGAGAACTTAATGGGATTTTGACGTTGGATTTTGATGATTCTTGTTTGAGTGTATTCGTGAGTGAATGGGTGTTCTAAACTGTAAACTTTCACTTGATTCCGAGACATGGGCCCGACGGACTTTTTGGGAGATTTTCCTAATTTTGCTTATTAACTTCAAGTTAATTAGTTAGATTAATTTCATAATGTTATATTTACATTATGCAATTGAATTGAATAGATTTGGTCCATTTAGAGTCGAGTACTCGTGGCAAGAACGTGATTTTGAGTTGAGTTGAGCAGTCGAGGTAAGTGGCTTGCCTAACTCTGTGTTGGAGACTTCCCCTTAGGTTGTTTTGACATAAATAGTTGTGTGGACACCGTGTACGTGAGGTGACGAGTACGTACACGGTCCATTCTTGCAAAAATCTCATTTTTCCTTCGAAAATTATAAATTGTTTTCTTCTATTAAGTTGCTTCAATGTGTTAAATTGTTCATCTTAGATTAGGGAAGAATGCCTATATGTTTACATATTAAATTGCCTATATGACACTCTATGTGCCATGTTTAGATAGTTTCTCTGCTTTCCTACATGTGATTAGATGAACTGTCGAAATTGATGTCTATATGTTATTCATTTCGCATTGCATATTTAAATTAGGGACTACTGATGTATTCCCAGGACTGTATATTTAAGTTGGGGACTACAGACGTATTCTTGGATATCCCCCCTGTTCTGCATATGTAAACTGGGGACTGCGGATGTATACTGGGAGATTCCCCCCCCCCCCCCCCC
>ML277890.1:83580-145725 GCA_005239495.1 Nicotiana undulata
ATTCCCCCCCCCCCCTCCCCACTATACTGGATAATCTTTTGGAACTACGGGACGGTATCCCGGGAGATTCCACTTTGTGATACGTTGTGCCGAGCCGAAGGCTCCCTTTACTATTTTATTTTAGATTATTCACTTTAACTACTTACTACATAAATTACTTCTTTTTCGTACTATTTCAATTGATTTATTTAGAAATCCAGTAAGTCCTTAACCTGACCTCGTCACTACTTGACTGATGTTAGGCTTGGCATTTCCTGGGTATCAAATGTTGTGTACTCATGCCCTTTCCTACACATGTTTCGTGTGCAAATCCAGGTACGAGTTATCCTTCACGTGGCAAGTCGTTGCAGCTGTTACCAGGAGACCATAAGGTATTTCTGCCGCATCCGCAGAATCCTCTGAGTGTCCTTCCATTCTATCTTATAGAGATATTTACTATGTACTTTCCGGTTTTGTGATGACCTAAGGGGTCATTTTATAAAATTAGACTCTGTTCCATGCTAAATAGCCATAAAAAGACTAAAATTAAATACATCGATTTGTGTGCGTAGTCCGAGCGTGAAACCAAAATATTTTTATGTGAAAATATGAGAAATAGTGATTTTTAGAATTTAAATTTGATAAAAGTTGACTTTAGTCAATATTTTTGAGTAAACGGACCCGAATCCGTGTTCTGATGATCCCGGGAGGTCCGCAGTAAAATATGGGACTCGGGCGTATGCTCGAAAATGAATTTTGAGGCCCCAAGCTTTAGAAATCAATTTTTGAAAGAAACTATTTTGCTGAAATGTTTATGAATTAACGAAAAGAGATAATGTTGTCCGTATTTTGGATCCGGAGCCCGATACAAATTTGTTATGATAGTAAAAGGCTAACTGTGAAATTTGGTGAAAAACAGAGTTCGTTTGGCGTGATTCGGACATCCGATTGAGAAATTATGAACTTTAAGAGTTCTTGTTGAAAATGATGAGTTTTGGGGTTTAATTCATAAATTTACATGTTATTTTCATGATTTTATCGCACGACCAAGTCCGTATGATGTTTTTAGACTTGCGTGCATGATTTGTTTAGAGCCTCGAGGGCTCGAGTGACTTTCGGATAGGCCACGGGGTGTTTCACACTTGAAATAAACTGTTGGTTTTTCATTGCTGGTGCGCCAGGAATTTCAACTGTGCGATCGCATGGCCCTCTTCGCGATCGCACAGTGCAAGCTCATGGGGTCCCAGATTTGTGTTGTGCGAACGCACAGTGTCTCCCGCGATCGTAGTAGCCAGCCTCCCCCTACCCTGTGTGAACGCACCCCCCTGCCCCACGATCGCACAGCCCAACCTCCCTTACCCTATGCGATCGCAACCCATTTCCCACGATCGCATAGGGCCCCAACCTAGCTAATATAACAACAAATTAAAACAAAGCAGAACCCTTTCTTCTCCAAAGTTTCGAGGTTCCAGCCCTAAAAATGACTTTTATTCAACTATCTTCATCCTCAATTCATAGGTTATCAATTCCAAACCTTACTCTTTCAATTCCTTACTATTTTGCATCACTTTTAGAGAAAAAACAAAGAATTTTCATGGTAAAAAAAATTGAGGGTTTGGGTAGAATTGGGGAGTTTTGTAAAAATCAAATTTTTATATCAAATTAAGGTCGGATTTCAAAATTAATAGCGTATTTGGGTTAGGGGGTGAATGGGTAAACGTAATTTGATCCGAACCCTGAGTTTAGACCAAGCGGGCCCGGGGTCGAGTTTTCACTTTTTTTAGAAAACTTAGGAAAAATTATATTTTTCAACGAAGTTAGTTCCTTTAGCATTAGTTAATGATATTAAGCTAACTGTGATTAGATTCGAGCAAGTTAGAGGTGAATTCAAAAGGAAATGCAATAATTGAGCAGTGAGTGGCCTGCGAAATTGAGGTAAGTGTTTGGTCTAACTTTGGCTTGAGGGAATAGGACTCCCCAATTGTTTCCTATGTGAAATGAATGGGTGTGGGGTATCGGTGAGGTGACGAGTACCGATGCACCACCCAAATTGTCTGTTAAACATGACCCCCTTCATGTTCCCCACTTATTTGATTATCGTCTTAATTGTTATATGTTCATTATTATTTTTATGACTGTTTTGCCTTATTAATTTGTTCTTAGATATTGTTGTGACTATTTTGGAAAGAGTATTGGATGTTTGAGCTGAGTTCCTTGTGATATAAAATGCTTGAGAGGTTTGGCATTGTTTTTACGAAATATATATATATATATATATATATTGATGTTCCTGTTGGTTTCATGGTTGAGAGGACATTGATGAAGTTATGAGAAAAATGCAGTTTATTATTTATAATTGTTGAGACAAAAATGTTGTGAAAGGCTTGGTCTGAATTGTGAAATTTATTAATAAATTGAGATGATATGTCTGGTGGGATCGGGTTGCACGCTGCAACAAGAAGAGATAAGGGTGGACAGGTGGGATCGGGTTGCACGCCGCAACAGGAGTAATAAGGATGATAATTATAGCGAGGAGCAATAAGGGAGGACAGGTGGGAGCGGGTTGCACGCCGCAACAAGGAGCGATGAGGGTGGACAGGTGGGATCGAGTTGCACGCCGCAACAGGAATAATAAGGATGATAATTTTAGAGAGGAGCAATAAGGGAGGACAGGTGGGAGCGGGTTGCACGGCGCAACAAGGAGCGATAAGGGAGGACATTTATATTTTTCTGATTTTAAAAGAAAAAGAAAATAAAGGTTTTGAAAAGCTAAAAATGTTTACTTTAATATTTTTTATATATCTTTGGCACTATTTTTATTTAAAGTTTTTGAAATTTGGAAATTTGTTTGAGAATTGGTTACAGCTGAGACCAGAAAAAGGTAGTTGAGTTATTTCATTTTGTTGCGGCATTTATTTATCTATTTGTTTAAATTTATTTCTTGCTTTATTATTTATTATTGTTACCCATTATATAGTTAAAGCCCCGCCTTAGCCTCGTCACTACTTCGCCGAGGTTAGGCTCGGCACTTACTCAGTACATGGGGTCGGGTGTACTGATACTACACTTTGTGCTCATTTGCACAGATCCAGTTACTAGTCAGCAGTAGAGGATTCCAGGACGACCACCCGATTTGTTTGGAGACACGAGGTACATCTGTCGGCGTTCGCAGATTCCGGGAGTCTTTTCCTATTGTTATTTAAAGTGTTTTATTATATTCAGAACAGTTACATTATTTCTTTCAACCATTATTTGTAGTATTCTTTAGTAGTTCTTAGATTGTGACACCAGACCCTGGGGTAGTCTTAGAATTATTTATATAATTAGTTCATGGTTCGTTATATTTAATTGGTCATTATTATTATTTTATTTCATTGTTGTTGGGAATTATTCTAATTAAGTTCATTTGGAATTTATTTGTTTATGCTTAAGTAATTAATTAAGAAAATTAGTTAATCGATTTCTAACATTGGCTTGCCTAGCAAGCGTGGTGCTAGGCGCCATCACGATCCTTGAGGTTGGGAATTTGGATCGTGACAAGTTGGTATCAAAGCACCAGGTTTACTTAGGTCTCACAATCCACGAACAAGCCTAGTAGAGTATGAGGGATCGGTATGGAGACGTCTGTACTTATCTCTCAGAGGCTATTGAGTTAGGAACCAACTCCATTTTTATTTCTATTCTATCGTGTGATTCTTGTATCTCAAATACTGATTTGGATTATTCTATTCTCTCGTAGATGGCGAGAACACGTGCTTCATCTTCCGCTGACCAAAATTCCGGACCTCCAGCAGCAGCAGCTCTTACTAGGGGCCGAGGCCGAGGCCACGCCAGAGGCCGAGGCATGGGCAGGACTCAGCCCGTTGCTCAGGCAGCAGCCACAGCTGTGGAACCCTAGATTGAGATTAATGAGGGGGTTCCGGCTCAAACTGTTACGGCAGGACCATCTCAGGTTCCCGAGGGGTTTATTTGCTACCCCATTTCTTCAGGATGCTTTGGTCCGTTTAGTGGGACTTATGAAGAGTGTGGCCTAGTCTAGCACCTTTCCTGTTGCAGCAGCCGTATCTCAGGCTGGAGGAGGGGTCCCGACTCCTACTACCCACACTCCAGTTCAGACTACTCCTCAGGTTCAGACTCCAGTGACCAATACCGTTGGGGTAATTTAGCCAGTTGCAGCAGTTCCGCCCGCTAATGGGGCATCCATGTCATCGGATGCTTTGTGGAGACTTGAGATGTTCATTAAGCTATTTCCTGTCCATTTCAGTGGTGCACTTGGGAGGATCCACAGGAATATTTGGATAGTTGTCATGAGGTGTTGCGTAATATGGGTATTTTGGAGACCAATAGGGTCGATTTTGCGGCTTGTCAGATGATTGGTTCTGCTTAGAAATGGTGGAGAGACTATTTGTTGACTAGGCCAGTTGGATCACCTGCTCTTACTTGGGATCAGTTCTCTCATCTCTTTTTGGAGAAGTTCTTACCTGTCACTACTTGAGAGGATAAGCGTCGTCAGTTTGAGCGACTCCAGCAGGGTAACATGATTGTGACTCAATACGAGACTCGTTTCGTGGATCTGGCTATACATGCTATTATTATATTGCCCACAGAGAGGGAGAGGGTCAGACGTTTTATTGATGGCCTTGCTCAGCCCATCAGGTTGCAGATGTCCAAGGAAACAGGGTCCGAGATTTCTCTTTAGGATGCAGCTAATATAGCTAGGAGGGTTGAGTCAGTTCTTGGGATGGGAGGTCAGGGGTCAGACAAGAGACCTCTCCATTCTGGTGTTCTTAGTGGTGCCTTATCTAGAGGCGGGACTTCATTTAGCAGAGGCCATTCATCTAGGCCATACCATTCAGCACTACAGGTTTGACATGGTACTTCAGGGGGTCGTGGTTCTTATGTACCTCTTTCTACCCAACCGGTCTATAGTGCTCCTTCAGCTCCTATTAGAGCACCTCCTCTGCAAAGTTATTATCGTGGTCAGCCGGCTCGTTAGGGTCATTCCTCCACATGGTTGACTTTGATATTATATTGGGCATGGACCGGTTGTCTCCCTATTATTCCATTTTGGACTGTCATGCCAAGACAGTTACGTTAGCCTTACCGGGGTTGCCTCGATTAGAATGGAAAGTGATGTTTTATACTTCAATACCACACAAGAGGGGGGTGATTTGTGTGGTGACCAATTTTTTGAGTGTTGTCTTACTAGAAGAACCTGGTTCTTCTTGGTGTTCTAACTTCTACTGTTGCGGCATAATAAATGCAGTAAAGTAAAAAGACAGAGATTTTTACGTGGAAAACACCTGGCTCAAAAGGTGAAAAAACCACGACCTACTCCTCAGTAGGATTTTCCCAAACTCTTCACTACAACTCTGAGCCAAACAACATTTACAAAATAAACTCTTTTGTAAACCTAAGACTAACACTAATCCCTTTGTAGGAACCTAGCGTCTTGCTAATTGCGACAAGCTTCAAGTTAACTCTAACTTGAATAGTGTGTACTTATTACAATTGCTTCTAATAAAGCTGAAAGATACAATATTAAAGCACCTACTACAACCAACTAGACTCGAAAGATAAACAGATGGAACTGGTTCTTCTAGTTGGTCAGTAGCCTTTGTGTCGCACAAAGATTCTGCTTGCAAAATAGCTGTGGGAATTTTGCTTTCAATTCTTGTTTCACTTCTGCCTTTGTGCGATTAGATTTTAGCAGGAATGCTTCAACTCTTTGTAGAGTCAGTCGTTGAGATATATTGTTCAATTCTAATGCAACTCTTCCTTGGTGGAAGAGTTCGTGTTTATCTCAACTTCTTTCCTTTGTTATTGTCCTTGCTGAACTCGAACTCTAACCTCTTATCAATTTGCAACATTTTCGCATTAGGAGACAATCTCTTGGTTCATGGATAATTCACAATCACATTTATTTCCTGTACATAGACGGTTCTTGTGCCACTGGGATTGTTCAAGTATGTTTGCCCTGATGGACCTGGTTCAACTGAGTAGACATTTGTCAATCTTCAAAACCATGCAGTGACTTGGTCAACAATTCCCCCTTTTTGATGATGACAAACTCTGTGCTTAACCCTGTATACACTTCAAATACTTTGTATGGTTTTAAGCATTTATCATAGAGAGACCAGGTTTATTAGGTTATAAATATCACAACAGTTTGAAATTTGAAAAGCACATTTCCCCCTTTTGGCATCATCGAAAAGTTACAAAATAATAAACTTACCAGAGTTTGTTAACAATTACTCATGGCCATTGGGGCAACTGCAGGTGCAAACATGATTTAATCATCAAAAGAAACCAGTAAACGTAAGCTACGTAAGAAACTGAGACAAAGTCAATAACTAACAAAAGCAAAATTCATTAATTAGTCAGTAATCAAACACCATACACAGAAAGAACTAAAAAAGTCATAACCATGAGCAAAACATAACAAAAAAACAGAAACAAAACAAATCCCAAACTGGGCATTGAGAGGGGTTTTTAGTAGCTCTGGACATCCTAAGGTTGGGTAGGGGCAGATGAGGTTGGGTTCATGGATTAAAGGAGAGAAAGCATTTGTTAAAGAACACCTTCATTTTTCTCTTTCTCCTTTGCTAGTTCAACTTTGAGAGCATCCCGCTCAGCTTCCACCTCATGAAGGCGAGATTTCAATCTAAGGATCTCATCATCCTTTATCTCTCCTTCCTACACCAATGACCTGACTTTGCTATTGACTGGCTGCTTCCTAGATGAACCAGGTTCATCTTCCGGAACATTGACAATATAATCACAAGTCAGCTAAGTTTTCTTCCCAAAATAATCCTTAGCATTAGCCATCACAGCTTTCTTCACAAGAACCTCAAAGTGGGCAAGTACAGCCGCCAGAATAAAGCCATAAGGAATAGCGTGTACTTTGGTTCCATTTACAAGTCCAAGAGATGAATGATGAAAGCTGGCCAGTTAATCTGCTTACCTCTATGCAAGCATTCCATAAGCGTTAATTCCATATAGTTGGCAATGTGTCTTCTCTCTTGTCTTGGCAGCAGTAACTTGATCACGAATTCAAAGAATAACTTGTGTTGGGGCCTCATTTTACTTTTGAACACTGGCCTGGGCTCAGCTTCCTCCTCATTTTCACAAAAGAATCTGGTGATGTTGAGAGCTGAGGCCATTCCATCAAG
Source organism: Nicotiana undulata (assembly GCA_005239495.1). Lineage (NCBI taxonomy): Eukaryota > Viridiplantae > Streptophyta > Magnoliopsida > Solanales > Solanaceae > Nicotiana > Nicotiana undulata. The sequence goes on from ML277890.1 coordinate 90,732, forward strand.
ACTAGTCCATCTTTGCCTAGTGTAATCATCGTAGCCCTCAGCACGTATGTTCAGAATCTCTCTCAGTTCCTTTGCATCAAAAGGGATCTAAATTCCTTTGACTGTGGAGGTCACCCTGCCATTCTTGACACTTGCATTGGCCATAAACTCCACCAGCTCATTCCTTTCCAGCCTTCCTTCTAGGTAAAGGACCATGTCCTTCCACCCCTGCACATAAGTGTATCCAGCAGATACAGCATCCCAGGTTCCTCAAGATCTTTCACCAACTTCCCTTTCAGAATTGTACGCTTGACAAACATGGTGAGTTTTTCAGATTTCTCACCAAACATCTTCTTTTCTCCTCCACTCCATTCTTTTTCTTCTTCTTCAACAACCTTCACTTTCTTGGCCTTGGACTCGGACCTTTTTAGCAGTGCTTGAGGGTGTGGCAAACACAACAGCTGATTTCTTTGAAGAAGCCTTAGCCTTCTTGGGCTTGGGTGTCTCAACCACAACTGGAGCAGGTTGCTCCTCATGATGGACAGATCCATCGTATCATCATCAATAATTACAGCCTCAATAGGCTCTCCTACCTTTTCCTTTCCTTTTGAAGCTTTCTTTTTCTTGCTCTCTCTCAGAGCCCTTTATAACTCTTCTTTTTGGGGTTATAAGACTCCCCCAGCTTCCTCACCATCTCAGTCGTTGTCTCGTCGATAGATGAACCAGGTTCATCTACTGATTTGTGTAAGCTCTCTAGACCTAAAGTGGTATTGTCCTCCCCAGATCCCCTTACAAAACTTCCTTCTCCCTCTCTCTCAAGAATTTTATCTTTCCCCAATTTTATCTGCCTATCCGGCACTTCAACATCAACAACTGACCCAACCAACACAAACATGTTTTCAATAGTAGCAGTTTCAGAATTAACTTCAAGATTACCTTGCTCAGAACTGGGTGAACATGGTGCTTCATCCTCATTAGCGGATTTGAAGGATTCACTTGAAGATTCAGACTCAGGAACCTCACTGCTTTAAGAATTTCCTCCAAGAATTTTGCACGAGAGCCAGAAGCAACAGATTTCCTGGCAAGAACTTTCACTCTTCGTGCCCTGGGGGCTGGAGTAGGGTTAGATGTGGGTTCAAAAACTGGAGGGATTTTAGGGGTTGAAGATCTGACTAGAGATTGTGAATTATATACAGATGGAGAATTCGACTTAGAGTCTTCGCGTCCTCCATCGTAGTCACTTATGGATGATTAAGAGGAAGAAAAGGCAGGGGGTGGTGAAGACATTGTTATGAACATTTTAGGGAGAGACGAAGATTTTATCAGTTTTGATTTTAGAAGAATGACGAACTCGGTTCTACTTGTTATCTTATGAAGAGGGGAGGTAATGATGACCTTTTTATAAGATGTGGCTAGGAATAATACAACGGGCAAACCATTTAATTAAGAGGGAGTCTAATAGACATAGGAGTGTCATTGATTAGACAGTTAAGAATCCCCTAAATCTAGGCTAATTGAGTAGCGATGGGACTTCTTCAACCTGGTTCATTTTAGGATAGGTATTGAGAATTTGAATTGAACCAAATAAGGATGGAGTCATGCTCATGTGTGACTATAATTATTTCAATAAATGTATGGAGATGAGCACGTACCTTGTTAGTCAGATGAACCAGCAGTAATGAACCAGGTTCATCGTGTTAAAGTCTTTAATTTACCTCAATTTACAAAGATAGAAATATATCATTAGCAACCAGGGAATCATATTAATACATGGCAAAAGAGTATGGCAGTAAAGTCATGATACTGAGCAATGATTAGTCAGGTTGATTATCTATGTTAGGCCTCATTTGTTTGCACTTAATGAGGGTCTGAATCTTAATCATTCAGATCTCAGACATTAAGTGTGTTTGTTTTTAAAGTCTGATCGTAATTATTCAGATCTTAATCATTAAGTGTGTTTGTTTTTTTTTATTTCACAACCACATAATGGGTCTGAATAGGTCTTTATGATTAAGATCTATAACAGAGACTTAATTTCATTAAAATGCTATCATTTATTCATTGTTAATTTCCTTCACCGCCTATCATTATCAACTACCACCACTACCACTATACTCAACCACCACCACCACCCCCACTACCACCACCGCCTCCACCGCCATCACACCACCACCATTCTCACCGACAATCAATAATCATCCACCTCAACTACCACAACTGACCATCCCAATCACCATCAACAACCACAACCGGCATTGTTCATTATTATAGCCTACCACCACCCACCCACCACATTTCTCAGTCACAACTACTACCACCACCTACCCACCACCTTTCTCAGTCACAACTACTACCACCACACACCATTATTAACTATCACCATGCACCACCATCATCCTCAATCATAATCGTCATCACTACCAATCATTACTAGCTACTAGCATGAACCACCATCATCAACCAAAACTACCACCAACCACCGCCTCTATCACCTGTTAGCCATCACCACCAACAACTAACATATTTTAAAAAATTATACATTTTACTGATAAAATATTAAATTAGTTAGTTTTCATTTGAATTTTATGTTTATTAATTTTCAAATAAAGATAAATCTTATACATTTAGATGTTAAAAATCAAACAGTCTTAGTTATTTCTATTTATATCTTAATACACATCTTCATATATCCAGATGTGTATTCTGGTTTAGATGTCTTAATCTAATATACATCTTGATATTCAGATGTGTATTCAGATTCATACGTCTTAACCCTAAAACAAAACAAATGAGGCCTTAGTGTTTCTAGCCAAAAAAAAATTTCATTTTTGTTTTTCAATTAGGTGATCTTAATCATCCCTAATTCAAGCCGATTTCTCTAAAAATGCTCCCTACTCAGTGCTTTAGTAAAGATATCTGCAATTTGTTGGTCAGTAGCACAAAATTCGATTGAGATCATTCCTTTTCCATAGTTATCCCTTAGGAAATGGTGTCTAACATCTATGTGCTTAGTTCTTTTATGATGAACTAGGTTCTTCGTCATGCTAATTGCACTAGTGTTGTCACAGAAAATAGGAATGCATCCAACCTCTATACCAAAGTCCATGAGTTGTTGTTTGATCCACATCAATTGAGCACATCATGAGGCTGCAGCCACATATTCAGCCTCAGCAGTAGACAAAGCTACTGAATTTTGTTTCTTGGTGTCCCAAGACACAAGGTAGGAGCCCAAAAAGTGATCCATGCCTGAAGTACTTTTCGAGTCAACTACAAAACATGCATAATCAGCATCAGCATATCCTACAAGGTCGAAATTACTACCTTTAGGATACCAAAGGCACAAATCAGTGGTGCTTTTCAGATATCTCAAAATTCTCTTCACTGCAGTTAGGTGAGACTCCTTTGGATTTGCCTGAAACCTAGAATACAGTCCTACACTGAACACAATATCAGGTCTACTGGCAGTGGGATATAATAAAGACCCAATCATCCCTTTGTATAGCTTCTGATCAACGGATGAATCAGGTTCATCCACATCAAATTTGGTAGTTGTGGCTATGGGGGTGTCTATTTCCTTTGAGTCTTCCATTTTGAATTTCTTGAGCAATTCTTTCATATACTTTTGTTGATGGATCATTGTTCCATTTGAGTTTTGCTTGATTTGCAAGCCTAAGAAGAAGTTTAGCTCACCCATCATACTCATCTCAAACACACTCCCCATAAGTATAGCAAATTCCTTACTCAATTTTTCAGATGTCGCCCTAAATATGGTATCATCCACATATATTTTCACAACTAGGAATTCTTTACCCTTTTCCTTTAAGAACAAGGTGCTGTAAATTTTGCCTCATTTGTATCCATGTTCTAGAAGGAATTTTGATAGCCACTCATACCATGATTTTGGGCCTTGTTTGAGACCATAGATAGCCTTGTCAAGTTTGTATACGTGTGCAGGTGACTCCTTGCTTTCAAAACCTGGAGGTTGTTTGACAAATACATTTTCCTTCAGATAGCCATTGAGAAAGGCACTCTTAACATCCATCTCATGGACAATGAATTCCATGTGTGTAGCAAATGCTATAAGAAGTTTGATTGCCTCCAGTCTTGCCACAGGGGCAAAGGTCTCATCATAGTCAATTCCCTCTTCTTGACTGTATCCTTGAACAACTAGTCTAGCCTTGTTTCTTGTAACAGTTCCATCCTCATCGAGCTTGTTCCTGAAGACCCACTTTGTGCCAATCACTGATCTGTCTAGTGGACTGGGTACTAAGTGCCATACTTGACTTCTTTCAAATTGATTCAGCTCTACTACCATGGCATTTACCTAATCAGCATCATGTAGGGCTTCACCAATGTTCATTGGTTCAATCAAGGATAGAAAGGCATCAAACACACACAGATGTTTCAAGAAGGATCTTATTTTGATTCCAAGTGCCAAATATGTTATGATGTTCTCAAGAGGGTGAGAACTCTGGTATCTGTGTGGTTTGAGCACCAATTGTTCACTTCTAGATAGTTTCATGGTGTCTTGTTGTTGTGGAACAGGATCAGGGCCAGGGTGCAGATGTTGAGTTCCCCCTGTCATGTTGCTTGGGGTAGTTGGACCTGGTCCATCACCTGTTCCATCTTCCATATTTTCTTCAATGTGTTCACTGCTTCTCACCAGTCCAAGCTCCTCGTCTTCTGGTTCCTGTCTCTCAGAAAGAGTATTAGTTTCATCAAAGACAACATGCACATTCTCTTCTACACACATAGTTCTTTTATTGTACACTTTATAAGCTTTGCTATTTGATGAATATCCCAAGAATACTCCCTCATCACTTCTGGGATCAAATTTACCTAGGGAATCTTTGCCATTATTCTGCACAAAGCACTTGCATCCGAAAGCCCTAAGGTGGGATATGTTGGGCTTTCTCCCTTTAAGTAATTCATAAGGAGTTTTCTCTACCAGAGGCCTGGTCATGCATCTATTTATTATGTAGCATGCAGTGTTTATTGCTTCTGCCCAGAAGCTGTGGGGTAGTTTTCTAGAAAGAAGCATGGTTCTTGCCATGTCTTCAAGAGTTCTATTCTTTCTTTCAACAACCATATTTTGTTGTGGGGTTCTAGGGGCAGAAACGTTGTGATTGATACCATGTTCATCGCAGAACTCAGCAAACTTTGCATTCTTAAATTCATTACCATGATCAGATCTTATTGATGCTAGTTGATTTCCTAACTGATTTTGAGTTTTCTTCACAAATGAGGTGAACATATCAAATGCTTCATCCTTATATTTCAGAAACAAGGTCTAAGTGAACCGAATAGTCATCAACTAGCACCATTACATATTTCTTACCACCTCTGCTCAAAGTTCTCATAGGACCACATAGGTCCATATGAACCAGTTCCAACGTCCTGGTGGTACTGACCATTTTCTTACTTTTGAAAGAAGATCTTACCTGCTTCCCCCTTGCACATGCCTCACAAACTTTGTCTTCCTTGAACTTAATGTTAGGAAGCCCTACCACTAAGTCTTTAGAGACTAGTTTGTTTAGCTGATTCAGACTTGCGTGACCAAGTCTTTTGTGCCACAGGAGGGGATCACTGTCCAACACACTTAAGCAAGTGAGTTCATTTTCAGACAGTATGGACAAGTCTATGACATAGATATTATTCATTCTCTTTCCCTGCAAAACAATCTTGTCAGTAACAGGTTGATCACAAAATATTTTGTGGAAGTGAAAGCGACAAGGTTACCTCTGTCCCACAATTGTGACACACTGATCAGACTATATTTCAAGCCATTTATCAGGTACACATGTTCGATGGAACGTGTGTCATCCTTACCTACCTTGCCAACCCCAATAATTTCACCTTTCTTTCCATTTCCAAAGGAGACATTTCCTCATTTGAGGCTTACAAGTGAAAGGAACCGTTCCTTGTTCCTTGTCATATTCTTTGAGCAGCCACTATCCAAATACTAAATTTGGTTGCTTCCTCTCACTTGAACCTACAAAAAGAAATCAGGGGTTAGTTTTAAGAACCCAAACTAGTTTGGGTCCTTTTCTATGAGAGAATGGATGAATCAAGCTTTTTCTAGCCCAATTTTGTAGCCAATTGTTCCTTTTAACAAATCTCTCATTTCTTTGATTGTCCTGCTCTTTTGTAGTACACTCAATTTTGTAGTGGCTAGTCTTACCACAATGGGTGCAGATTTTATTCTCAGGGAGAGTGAGTTACTTGCTTTTGGGATCCCACTTGGGAAATTGACTCCCAAAGCCAAGCCCTCTCCGGTTGCTACTATAATTCTCTTGAAGCCATGTCAAGGCATCAGAGGATTTATTCCATTTACAAGTTCGATCTAATTCATGTTTGACTTTGCCAAGTTCTACTTTAAGTATTCTTATCTGATCATCCTTGGAATACATCTTATCTTTTAGTTTTCCCACATTTTCTTCTAACATGATATGAGAATGATCAACAACCTATTTACTGGATCCTAGCCTCAGTTTTAAGTTTTCAGATTTTAGTTCTAGAATCTCAACTTCAAGTGGATGAACCTGGTTCAACAAGACACTGTTTTTCTTTTCAGATTCACTTACTCTGATTTCCAGGTTCACGCATTTTGCTTTTAGCATAGCACATTCTATAGATAGTTGATCCTTCTCTTTGGTTGTTTCTTCAGAATCATCCAAGAAATCAAGTAGCAACACAGAGAGTTTTTCCTTAGATAGGAACTTTATTTTATTTTTAAGATGGGAGATACTTACCTCTGGTTCTCCATGTGATTCCTCATCAGATTCTCCAATTTCCATGAGCGCCTGATCTTCATTCTCACCATCTTCTGATTCTTCATCTGAACTTTCCCCCCAAGCGGCAACCATAGCTTTTGTTGTGATTTTCTTGGGTTAGACCAGTTCCTTCTTCTTGTTCCTTCTTTCATATCTCTCATTTTTCCATTCAACTTCCCACTAAGGGCAGTTCTTGATAAGATGGTCAGTCTTTCCACACTTGTAGCATCCCTCGTTGGTTGGCCTTTCTGGATCTTTTGCTTTGTTGTAGTTTCCTCCTCTAGAGATGCCCTTATTCCTTATAAGAGAGTTTATGAATTCTTTGGTAATCATGGCCATCTCATCTTCCTCCAAATCTGCTCCCTTAGTTATTCTCAGTGCTAGACTTCTCTCCTTCTTTGGACCATCCATTTTCATTGTCTGCCTTCTGAGTTCATAGGCAGTAAGGTTTCCAATTAGCTCGTCCAATCTGAGGGTTGCCATATTTTTGGATTCCTGGATAGCAGTGATTTTACTTTCCCTGGAAATTGGTAAGACCCTTGTCAGGATCTTCTCTACCATGTCCTCTTCAAGAATGACTCTTTCAAGAGACTTAAGTTCATTTGTCAAAGTTTTGAACCTTGTGTACATCTCTTGGATTGTCTCTCATCCTTTCATAGTGAAGTTTTCATATTGAGAGTATAGTAGAGTACCTCTTGATCTTTTTACCTGAGGTGTTCCTTCATGGGCTACTTGCAAGGTATCTCAGATTTCTTTGGCAGTGGTGCATCTTTGGATTCTGCTATACTCGTCTGGATCCAGCCTACACACTAGCCACTTTTTGTCCTTTGCATTCTTCTCCTATTTCTTCAGATCCTCAGCAGTGCAGTCAGCTCTAGTCTTTGGTACATCTACACCTTCAGCAGTCTTCTTCATGGTAGCTAGAGGACCATCAGTTACTATGTCCCAGAGTTCATAGTCTTCTCCAATCAGGTGGTCCTTCATCATGTTCTTCCACCAAGAGTAATACTGGCCATTGAAGAATGATGTCCTTGCAGTTGATTTACCCTCCCAGTTTCCAGGTGGTGCACTCATTTTGATCTTTTCCAAGGTGTTAGCCTTTTTAAGGATAACCTGCTCTGATACCAATTGATGTTTTATACTTCAATACCACACAAGAGGGGGTGATTTATGTGGTGACCAATTTTTCGAGTGATGTCTTACTAGAAGAACCTGGTTCTTCTTTGTGTTCTAACTTCTACTGTTGCAGAATAATAAATGCAGTAAAGTAAAAGCACAGAGATTTTTACATGGAAAACACTTGGCTCAAAAGGTAAAAAAACCACGAACTACTCCTCAGTAGGATTTTCCCAAACGCTTCACTACAACTCTGAGCCAAACAGCATTTACAAAATAAACTCTTTTGTAAACCTAAGACTAACTCTAATCCCCATGTAGCAACCTAGCCTCTAGCTAATTGCGACAAGCTTCAAGTTAACTCTAACTTGAACAGTGTGTACCTATTACAATTGCTTCTAATAAAGCTGAGAGATACAATATTAAATCACCTACTACAACAAACTAGACTCGAAAGATAAACAGATGGAACTGGTTCTTCTAGCTGGTCAGTAGCCTTTGTGTCTCACAAGGATTCTGCTTGCAAAATAGCTCTGGAAATTTTGCTTTCAATTCTTGTTTCACTTCTGCCTTTGTGCGATTAGATTTCAGCAGGAATGCTTCAACTCTTTATAGAGTCAGTCGTTGAGATATATTGTTCAATTCTAATGCAACTCTTCCTTGGTGGAAGAATTCGTGTTTATCTCAACTTCTTCCCTTTGTTATTGTCCTTGCTGAACTCGAACTCTAACCTCTTATCAATTTGCAACCTTTTCACATTAGGAGACAATCTCTTGGTTCATGGATAATTCACAATCACATTTATCTCCTGTACATAGACGGTTCTTGTGCCATTGGGATTGTTCAAGTGTGTTTTCCCTGATGGACCTAGTTCAACTAAGTACATATTTGTTAATCTTCAAAACCATACAGTGACTTGGGTCAACAGAAAGGGACTCCTAGTCGTTCTCCCAACCGGGTAATTTCATATGCTAAGGCTCATCGCATGGTGGAGAAAGGGTGTTTGGCTTATTTGGTTCATATTTGTGATTCTGATGCTGAGGTTTCTTCTATAGAGTCAGTTCATATCGTGCGTGAGTTTCCTGAGGTATTTCCTGCAGACCTCTCGGGTATGCCGCCCGATAGGGATACTGCTTTCTGTATTGATGTGGCTCCGGGCACTCAGCCCATTTCCATTCCTCCATATCGGATGGCCCCACTGGGATTGAAAGAGTTGAAAGAACAGTTGCAAGACTTGCTATATAAGGCTTTCATAGACCTAGTGTCTCACCTTGGGGTGCACCGATTTTTTTGTAAAGAAGAAAGATGGGTCAATGAGAATGTGCATAGACTACAAGCAGCTCAATAAAGTTACAATCAAGAATATATATCCGTTGCCGATAATTGACGACCTATTTGATCATCTTCAGTGTGCTAGAGTGTTTTCGAAAATTGATTTGAGGTCGGTCTATCATCCGCTGAAGATTAGGGCGTCCGATATCCCTAAGACAGCCTTTCGTACGAGGTATGGGCAATATGAATTTTTTATTATGTCTTTTGGGCTGACTAATGCTCCAGCGGCCTTTATGGACTTAATGAATCGGGTTTTCAAGCCCCATCTGGACTTTTGTGTGATTGTGTTCATTGATGACATTCCTATATACTCCCAAAGTCGGAAAGAGCATGAGCAGAATCTCCGTATAGCACTCCAGACTTTGAGGGATAATCAGTTATATGCCAAGTTTTCTAAATGTGAGTTCTGGTTAGATTCAGTATCCTTCTTGGGTCATATTGTATCAGTCGAGGGTATTCAGGTTGATCCTAAGAAAATAGAGGCAGTCAAGAACTGGCCTAGACCCACTACAGCCGCGGAGATTAGGCGTTTCTTAGGTTTGGCCGGTTACTACTGTCGTTTTGTGGAGGGGTTCTCATCCATAGCAGCCCCAATGACTTAATTGACTCAGAAAGGTGCCCCATTTAAATGGTCAGATGATGTGAGGCGAGCTTTCAGAAGCTCAAGACAGCCTTGACTTCAGCACCAGTATTGATGTTACCATCAGATTCGGGTTGTTTCATAGTGTATTGTGATGCTTCTCGAGTTGGCCTTGGAGCAGTGTTGATGTAGGATGGCAGAGTGATTGCGTATGCGTCTCGTCAGTTGAAAGTCCATGAGAAGAATTGCCTTGTTCATGATTTAGAATTGGCGGCTATTGTTCATGCTTTGAAATTTTTGAGGCATTATCTTTATGGCATGCTGTCTGAAATTTTTACTGACCATCGCAACCTCCAGTACTTATTCAAGCAGAAAGATCTAAATTTGAGGCAGCAGAGGTGGTTAGAGTTGTTAAAAGATTATGATGTCACCATATTGTATCACCCGGGGAAGGCCAATATGGTGGCCGATGCGTTGAGTAGAAAAGCGGTGAGTATGGGCAGCCTTGCGTATATTCCAGTTGGCAAGAGAATGCTGGCTTCAGACATTCAGACTTTGGCTAATCAGTTCGTGAGGTTGGATATTTCTCCCAGTAGTTTCCTAGCTTGTACTGTCGCTCGGTCTTCTCTAATTGATCGTATCCAAGAGCGGCAGGATGATGACCCACATTTGGCGATCCTTAGGGACACGGTTCGTCACGGTGATGCCAAGCAGGTTACAGTTGGAGATGATGGCGTTTTGAGGATGCAGGGTAGGCTGTGTGTACCTAATGTTGATGGCCTCCGTGAATTGATCCTTGAGGAGGCTCAAAGCTCCAAGTATTCTATTCACCCAGGTGCAGCAAAAATGTACCAAGATTTGAAACAACATTATTGGTGGAGAAGGATGAAAAAGGACATTGTGGCTTATGTGGCTCGTTGCTTAAATTGTCAGCAGGTAAAGTATGAGCATCAAAGACCTGTGGTTTGCTTCAGCAGATAGAGATTCCTGAGTGAAAGTGGGAGCGTATCACTATGGACTTTGTTGTTGGGCTCCCATGGACTCGGAGGAAATTCGATTCGGTTTGAGTTATTGTGGACAGGCTGACTAAGTCAGCACACTTCATTCATGTGGCTAGTACTTATACTTCAGAGTGGTTAGCTGAGTTGTATATTTGGGAGATTGTTCGCCTTCATAGGGTGCCCGTGTCTATCATTTCTGATCGTGGTACGCAGTTTACTTCGCACTTTTGGAGGACAGTTCAGCGTGAGTTGGGTACCCGAGTGGAGTTGAGTACAGCATTTCACCATCAGATTGACTGGCAGTCCGAGCATACCATTCAGATATTGGAGGACATGCTCCGTGCTTGTGTTATTGACTTTGGAGGTTCATGGGATCAGTTCTTGCTGTTAGCGTTGTTTGCTTATAATAATAGTTATCAGTCGAGCATTCAGATGGATCCTTATGAGGCGTTATATGGTAGACGGTGCAGATCACCAGTTGGATGGTTCGAGCCAGGAGAGGCTCGGTTGTTGGGGACAGACTTAGTTCAGGAGGCCTTAGATAAGGTCAAGGTTATTCAGGAAAGACTTCGTACAGCTCAGTCTAGGAAAAAGAGTTATGCCGATCGAAAGGTTCGTGATGTAGCGTTCATGGTTAGAGAGAGAGTATTGCTTCGTGTGTCGCCCATAAAGGGTGTTATGAGGTTTGGGAAGAAGGGAAAGTTGAGCCCTAGGTATATCGAGTCATTTGAGATTCTTGATAAGGTGGGGGAGGTAGCCTACATACCTGCATTACCTCCAGGGTTATCCTCAATTCATCCAGTATTCCATGTGTCTATGCTCCGGAAATATCACAGTGACCCGTCCCACGTGCTAAATTTCAGCTCTGTCCAGTTGGACAAGGACTTGACTTATGAGGAAGAGCCGGTAGCTATTCTAGACCGTCAGGTTCGTCAGTTGAGATCTAAGAGTTATCCTTCAGTTCGAGTGCAGTGGAGAGGCCATCCCGTTGAGGGAGCTACTTGGGAGTCCGAGTTGGATATGTAGAGTAGATACCCACACTTGTTCACCACTTCAGGTAATTTTCTATGTCCGTTCGAGGACGAACGTGTGTTTTAGAGGTGGAGATTGTGATGACCCAAGGGATCATTTTATAAAATTAGACTCTGTTCCATGCTAAATAGCCATAAAAAGACTAAAATTAAATACCTCAATTTGTGTGCGCATTCCGGGCGTGAAACCGAAAAGCTTTTATGTGAAAATATGAGAAATAGTGATTTTTAGAATTTGAATTTGATAAAAGTAGACTTTGGTCAATATTTTTTAGTAAACGGACCCGAATTTGTGTTCCGACAATCTCGGGAGGTCCGCAATAAAATATGGGACTCGGGCGTACGCCCAGAAATGAATTTTGAGGTCCCAAGCCTTAGAAATCAATTTTTGAAAGAAATTGTTTTGCTAAGATGTTTATGAATTAAAGAAAATAAATAATGTTTAAAATCATTGGTATCGGGTCCGTATTTTTGTTTTGGAGCCCGGTACAAATTTGTTATGTTAGTAAAAGGCTAACTGTGAAATTTGGTGAAAAACGGAGATCATTTGACCTGATTCAGACATCCGGTTGAGAAATTATGCACTTTAAGAGTTCTGGTTGAAAATGATGAGTTTTGGGATTTAATTCATAAATATACATGTTATTTTCATGATTTTATCGCACGAGCAAGTCCGTATGATGTTTTTAGACTTACGTGCATGATTTGTTTAGAGCCCCAAGGGCTCGGGTGAGTTTCGGATAGGCCACAGGGTATTTTCCACTTGAAATAAACTGCTGGTTTTTCATTCTTGGTGCGCCTGGAATTTCAATTGTGCGATCGCATGGCCCTCTTCGCGATCGCACAGTGCAAGCTCAAGGGGTCCCAGATTTGTGATGTGCGACCGCACAAAGTCTCCCACGATCGCAGTAGCCAGCCTCCCCCTACCCTGTGCGAACGCACCCCTTGCCCCGCGATCGCACTACCCAACCTCCCTTACACGGGCAGAACCCTTTATTCTCCAAATTTTCGAGGTTCCAACCCTAAAAATGGCTTTTCTTCAACAATCTTCATCCCCAATTCATAGGTAATCATTTCTAAACCTTGCTCTTTCAATTCCTTACTATTGTGCATCACTTTTAGAGCAAAAACAAAGAATTTTCATGATAAAAAAATTGAGGGTTTGTGTAGAATCAGGAAGTTTTGTAAAAATCAAATTTTTTTATCAAATTAAGGTCGGATTTCAAAACTAATAGTATATTTGGGTTCGGGGGTTAATGGGTAAACGTAGTTTGGTCCGAACCCCGAGTTTAGACCAAGCGGGTCCGGGTCCGGGGCCGGGTTTTCACTTTTTTGAGTAAACTTAGGAAAAATTATATTTTTCAATAAAGTTAGTTCCTTTAGCATAGTTAATGATATTAAGTTAATTGTGATTAGATTCGAGCAAGTTAGAGGTGAATTCAAAAGGAAAAGTGATAATTGAGCAGTGAGTGGCCTGCGAAATTGAGGTAAGTGTTTGGTCTAACTTTGGCTTGAGGGAATAGAACTCCCCACTTGTTTGCTATGTGAAATGCATGGGTGTGGTGTATAGGTGAGGTGACGAGTACCTATGCACCACCCAAATTGTCTGTTAAACATGATCCCCTTCTTGTTCCCCACTTATTTGATTATCGTATTAATTGTTATATGTTCATTATTGTTTCAATGACTATTTGACTTTATTAATGTGTTGTTAGATATTGTTGTGACTAGTTTGGAAAGAGTATTGGATGTTTGAGATGAGTTCCTTGTGATATAAAATGGTTGAGAGGTTTTGCATTGTTTTTACGAAATATATTTTTTTTTTTTATGTTCCTGTTGGTTTCATGGTTGAGAGGATATTGATGAAGTTATGAGAAGAATGCAGTTTATTATTTATAATTATTGAGACAAAAATATTGTGAAAGGTTTGGTCTGAATTGTGAAATTTATTAATAAATTGAGATGGTGGAAGCGGGTTGCACGCCGCAACAAGGAGCAATAAAGGTGGACATGTGGGATCGGGTTGCACGCCGCAATAGGAGTAATAAGGATGATAATTTTAGGGAGGAGCAATAAGGGATGATAGGTGGGAGCGGGTTGCACGCCGCAACAAGGAGCGATGAGGGTGGACAGGTGGGATCGGGTTGCACGCCGCAACAGGAGTAATAAGGATGATAATTTGAGGGAGGAGCAACAAGGGAGGACAGGTGGGAGCGGGTTGCACGCCGCAACAGGAGGAATAAGGATGATAATTTGAGGGAGGAGCAACAAGGGAGGACAGGTGGGAGCGGGTTGCACGCCGCAACAAGGAGCGATAAGGGAGCACATTTATATTTTTCTGATTTTTAAAGAAAAAGAAAATAAAAGTTTTGAAAAGCTAAAAATGTTTACTTTAATATTCTTTATATATCTTTTGCACTATTTTTATTTAAAGCTAAAGTTTTGAAATTTGAGAATTTGTTTGAGAATTGGTTATAGCTGAGACCAGAAAAAGGCTGCTGAGTTATTTTATTTTGTTGCAACATTTATTTATCCATTTGTTTAAATTTCTTTCTTGCTTTATTATTTATTGTTGTTACCGATTATATTGTTAAATCTCTGCCTTAGCCTCGTCACTACTTCGTCGAGGTTAGGCTCGGCACTTACTCAGTACATGGAGTCGGTTGTACTGATACTACACTCTGTGTTCTTTTGCACATATCCAGGTACTAGTCAGGGGTAGAGGATCCCAGGACGACCACCCGATTCATTTGGAGACACGAGGTACATCTGTCGGCGTTCGCAGATTCTGAGAGTCTTCTCCTATTGTTATGTACACTGTTTTATTATATTCAGAACAATTACACTATTTCTTTCAGCCATTATTTGTAGTATTCTTTAGTAGTACGTGGATTGTGACACCAGGCCCTGGGGTAGTCTTAGAATTATTTATATAATTAGTTTGTGGTTCGTTATATTTAATTGATCATTATTATTATTTTATTTTATTGTTGTTGGGAATTATTCTAATTAAGTTCATTTGGAATTTATTTATTTATGCTTAATTAATTAATTAAGAAAATTAGTTAATAGATTTCTAACATTGGCTTGCCTAGCAATTGTGGTGTTAGACGCCATCACAATCCCTGATGTTGGGAATTTGGGTCGTGACAGGTTTTTTTTTTTTTGTTTAGAGCTACAATAATATAGAAGCTTGTGACTGTATTGTGACAATCCGAGTCTTGGGGTATATTTGTACATGTCGAGTGGCGGTGTTATGCTTATTTAGACCCTTTCTTTCTTGCCTTTATTTTTATCGCATCTAATTAAGTTTTAGCCGCAAATTTAGGCTTACCTAGTCATAGAGACTAGGTGCCGTCACGATACCTTTCGAAGAGTAAATCGGATCGTGACACTTGGACCTCAAGGACAAAACCAACTTATTACTTACCCTTTAACCATTGCACCACCTAGAAGTCTGCTCCTCTGTTGATACATTAAATTCTATTTATCTGCTTTTTCCGCGCCAAAAGGCTTAAACATATAGCACCCTTTTAAAGGGCGCTATACCTTAACGTTCAAAACGAATATTAAGGTATAACTACCTTTAAAAGGGCGTTGTACATATTTTGGTCACTAAAAAATTTTTCACGCATTTTAATCGTTTAAGTAAAAAAAGACCACATTTTGATTCTAGACTCGATTTGTCCTAAACTTCCAGAATCTAAGGAGAAAAGAAAGGGGAAAAATATCACTGACTTATTTCCTGAAGACAAAGACTCTTACCGATATTTGGAAGGTCAGTGATGTGACATGACTGAAGGTTAATTAAATAGCTAGCCTAAAATGACTAAGGAGACAAGGGAAAGCTCTGCCATGGAAAAGTAGGATAGAGAAAGAACAATGAAATGTTTGGTTGTTGTAAAGGGCGACTGAGAAGTGGGGTAGCGAGTGCCTTAGGGGTCGTTTGGTAGAGTGTATAAGAATTGTGGAATAAGTTGTATCAGTAATGCATGGATTAATAATGTATGGGTTAGTAATGCAAGCATTAGTTATGCAAATATTATTTTATATCTATTGTCTGGTGTGGTGTAATAAAAATTATAATGCATTGCATAATTTGTAAGAAAAATAGTTGTTTACAAAAATGACCTCCATATTCTCTAGCTTTAAGGGACTTTAAGGACAGTTTTGTCTTTAACTATACTAGTGCATGCATTAATAGCCTTGGTATTACTAATGTCATGGTTTTCTATGCATTACTTATACATAGGATAATATCAAGTATGACGTATAACTAAAACTTGTATTAGTATTAGTTATACATGGGTTGAAAAAATGTATCAAACAAAATATTAGTAATGCACAGAGCTAATGCTTGCATTATTTTTTCTAATACCTCCTACCATACGACCCCTTAGTGTGTAAGCGTGCATTCGGCGTGTGTTTTTTACTGTTGGCGCATAGTTGGCACTGACATGATGTTTATGCGGAGATGACATGGCAAAGAGTAGAGTAATGGTATGTTTGGTCAAGCTTCTCACCATGTCATTCCCTTTTTTCCAAGCTTTTTATTGAAGAAAAAAAGTGCTTTGGCTAGAAGCAAAATCAGTTTTGAAGAAGTAGAAAAAAATAGCTTCTCTCCATAAGCAGATGGAGAAGCAATTTTAACTTGTCTTCCTATCAAAAATGTCATTTGCAAAATATTATACATACCAAAATAACTTTACTTAATTTAACCTATTAAATAATATAAAATGACTTTTTGGATGAACTTTCATATTTATTGGATGATTTTTTGATAATTTAAATTATTTTGAAAGAATAAAGTACTTTTCAATTTTATTTTTATATTTTACTTAAATAAAATAAAAAAATTAATTATTATCTTTAATTATAAATTTGTAATTATTTATCTTCTTATATAATATTAACTATTAAGAAAGTCTCTTCATGTCCTCATCCCTAATTTGACACATAAAAGCACCTTTTGAAAAGTTTGGCCAAACACAAATTATTGTTCAAAAGTGGTTTTCAAATTGATTAGCCAAACACAAACTGTTTTTCTCCAAAAGTATTTTTTTGAAAAGCACATTTGAAAAAAGCACTGATTTTTTCCAGCTTGGCCAAACATGCTATAAGTGGGTTGGTGGAATAGGCCTACGATTTGGGCTATTTAAAAGGTGTTCATCCCATTATTAGTTCCTTCAATTAAGGGATTCAATTACGTTATCTCTTTTTTTTCCCTTTCCAACATTCCCGACAACTGTATATTATTAAAAAATCGCCAATTGCATCATTTTTTTGCTGAGAGACCGGACAACACTGAAAATAAAGAAGCCTAAATAAAAATGGTAAATATATTTCTATTATAGTATAGCTAGGCAAAAATCTCATAACTACAAGGCCTATAAGAATATATAACATTTATTAAAACCATTTGAAAATGTACGTTATATACAACAAAAGATTTTCTCCTATCTATATCTATGATGACCCAAAAGGTCATCCCTTATTTTATAAGTCAAAATTGTGTTCTGAGGACTTGAAAAACTTCTTTTTGGCTCACCTCATTTTGCGTGCGTAATCCGGGCGTATATCCGAAAAGCTTTTATGTGAGAAAAACTGAGAAAAATGCTAATTTTGCCTTTAAAATCGAATTTAAGTTGACTTCGGTCAATATTTTGGGTAAATGGATCTGGATCAGTGATTTGACAGTCCCGGATGGTACGTAGGAAAATATGGGACCTGGGCGTATGCCCGGAATCAAATTCCGAGGTCCCAAGCTCGAGAAATTAATTTTTGAAAGAAATTGTTTTACTGGAATTATAAGAGTTTTTGGAAATTTGATTATATTTGAAATTGATGCTATCGGGCCCATATTTTGGTTCCGGAGCCCGGTGCAGGTTTAATATGATATTTGAGTTGTTTCTGTAAAATTTGGTAAGAAACGGAGGTCATTTGACGTGATTTGGACCCGTAGTTGTGAAATTTGAAACTTTGAAAATTTTGAGATTTTTCTTTGATTTTTATGCTAAATTCGTTGTTTAAGATGTTATTTTGGCGATTTGATCGCACGAGTAAGTCTGTAGGATATTTTTGAGGTTGTGTGCATGTTTGGTTTGGGATAGGCGTCAGAGTGTTTTTGTACTTGGAAAATATGCTTTAATTGTTGTATCTGGTGTTTTGGATTTTACCCTATGCGAACGCGTGGTAACCCACGCGAATGCGAAGAGAAACGGGTAAGGGGCTTGGATTTTTACTATGCGAACGCGGCCAGTGGCTCGCGAACGCATAGCCTTAGTATAGGATCTGGGGAGGGAGAGCTGGAACTCTACGAGAACGCACTGGTCGCGACGCGAACGCGGAGCCCTAGGTATGTTGCTCTATGCGAATGCGTCTAGGCCCTCGTGAACGCACTGCATTAGATGGGCTGGGGGATGGGTTAATAGCCTATGCGAACGCGGCCAAAGGCACGCGAACGCGTAGGCCAATATTGGCCAGTACTATGTGTACGCAGCATATCCCACGCGAACACATAGAAAAACGGGAATAGACCCCATTTTCATATCTTCTTCCATAGAATCCGACTTTGGACGATTTTAGAAGAGGGATTTCTTCACCAAATCATATGTATGTGTTCTTAGACTCATTTTCTTCAATTTCCATTAACACCCATTAGTTTTCTAGGCCTAAATCTTGTTCTTTAAGGGTAGAAATTTGAGATTTTAGGGAAATTAAGAATTTTATAAATTTGGGAATTTAGACCTTGATTTGGGTTCGGATTCCGAAACTAATTACATATTCGGGCTTGTGGGTAAATGGGTGATCGGGTTTTTGTCCGAACCTCGTATTTTGACCAAGCGGGCCCGGGGTCGATTTTTGTTGACTTTTTGGGAAGAATGATAGAAAATCTATAATTAAGCTTTGAGGTTGAATTATTTAGCATTTATTGATATTGTTAAGCTAATTATGTCTAGATACAATTGAGTTGGAGGCGGATTCTAAAGGAAAGCGGTAATTGAGGCTTGAGTTTGGTCGTGGAATTCGAGGTAAGTATTTGGCTTAACCTTAGCTTGAGGAAATATTTATTGTGACTTATTTGCTATGTGTTAGTGTCATGTTCAACATATAGGTGTGGTGACGAGTATCTATTCGTTGGTGTCAAGCATGCCCGTGGGTCGAACATTGTGATTTATGTGATTTTTCATTAAGCATTACTTGAGTTTAATTTGATAATTATCCATGTTGGTGGTAGTTCCTTGTTATTGATCATTGTTGAGTATTGGTTTAAGTTGAGAATTTCTACGTGAAGTTAAGTAACTAAGTGAGCTTGTCACGACCCAAATTCCCAACCTTAGGGATCGTGATGGCGTCTAACACCAAACTTGTTAGGCAAGCCAATGTTAGAATTCGAGTAACTACTTTGAATTTACTATCCATTTAGACATAATAAAATAATGTAGAATAAACTAAATCCATTGGTTATCGATACATAATTTCCAAAGATAAAATAATAAACAATTGAATAAAACTAACCACGAATTAATCATATAAATGGATCAAGAATTACACCAGAGTCTGGTGTCGCAATTCACAAACTACTATAGAATACAACAAATAATGGGCTGAAAGAAATAGTGTAACTGTTTTGAATATAATAAAACAGTTTTATAAAAAAAGGAGAAGACTCTCGGGATTTGCGAACGCCGGCAGATATACCTCGTGTCTCCGAATAAATGAATAGCTGCTCTAAATATCTCTATTGCCGGTCGATACCTGGATCCGTACAAAAGAGTGCAGAGTGTAGTATCAGTACAACCGACCCCATGTACTGAGTAAGTGTCGAGCCTAACCTCGACGAAGTAGTGACGAGGCTACGACGGGGCATTTACAACATATAACATGTGACAATAATATATACAAAAATGCAACAAAACAATTCTACACGAACAAGAAAAATATAACTGAGACAATAAATATAAAGCAAGAAGGAAATCTAAACAAATAATTAAGTGTTGCAACCACAATGAAATAACTCAGCCGCCTTTTCCAGGCCTCAGCTATAACAACCTCTCAAATGATTTCCAAGTTTCCAAACTTTAACTTTAAACAAAAGTAGTGCCAAAATATAAAAAATAGTAATATAAAATGGTAGTTTTCAAATCTTGATTTTTCTTTGAATATCATTAAAAATATAATTGTCCTCCCTTATTGCTCCTTGTTGCGGCGTGCAACCCGATCCCACCAGACATATCATATCAATTTATTCACCCATATCACGATTATTTATTCACCCGTATCACAAACAATTATCCACCCTTATCACATCCCCCTAATCATCGCCTTTCAAGTCAAAGTCTTTCACAATATTTATGTCTCGACAAATTATAAACAGAACAAGTTTCACTTTAAAATAATAGTAAAAGCAGAGTATGAAATAATGACAATAAAACAATGAGTGTTCCAGCCTTTATTTTATAAACAGTAAAACATGCATATTCTCCCTTATCATTGTCTTGTTGCAGCGTACAATCCGATCCCACCTATTCACAATATCACAATCAATTATCCACCCTTATCGTAGCCCCCTTATCACACCAATTTTTTTTATTCATCAAAAACTTTCACAGTTCAGGCCAAGCCTTTCACAACACTTTTATTTCAACAAATTTCAAACAGAAAACAGTATAGCTCGTACGCTTCAACCAATATAATTTCACAATAAAACCAACCAGAATATATGTAAACACCGTAACGCTGTCAACCCAGCTCAGTCTATATGTACCATGATAAAATCAAGAGAACAACCAACACGTTTAATACACTTGCCACAACAATTGGCAACAATCAATTGAAACCAAACAACCACGTAGACCTCAACAATCATAAAATAGTTAAACTGCATTCCTCATCATATATATATATATATATATTTAAATTCGTAAAAACAATGTCAAACCGCTCAACCCTTTTGTACCACAAGGAATCCAGCTAAAACAACCAATACTCTTTCCAAAATAATCACAACAATATCTAACAATAAAATAACAAGGCCAAGTAGTCATAGAAACAATAATGGACATAGAACAATTAAGACAAGAATCAATTAAGTTGGGAACGGGAAATGGTTCATGCTTAACAGGCAAACTGGGCAGTGCATAGATACTCGTCACTTCACCTATACACCACGCCCATGCATTTCACATAGCAAACAAGTGGGGATTCATATTCCCTCAAGTCAAAGTTAGACCAAAGACTTACCTGAATTTCGCATGCCACTCACAACTCAATTATAGCTTTTCCTTCAGAATCTTGCTCTAACTTGCTCGAATCTAATCATAATTAACTCAATATCATTCATTAAGACTATACGAACTAACTTTATTGAAAAATATAATTTTTCCTAAATTTTCCCAAAAAAAGTGAAAACCCGACCCCAGGCCCGCTTAGTCTAAACTCGGGGTTCGGACCAAATTACGTTTACCTATTCACCCACTAACCCAAATATACAATTAGTTTCGAAATCCGACCTCAATTCGAGGTAAGGTTTAATTTTTTACAATTTTTTTTAATTCAACCCAAACCCTCAATTTTACCATGAAAATTCTTAGTTTTTGATATAAAAGTGATGAAAACCAATGAGTAATTGAAAGAGTAAAATTTAGAATTGATTACCTATGACTTGTGGATGATATTTAGTGAAGGAATTCGTTCCTAGGGCTGTGGGGTTCAAAAATTTGAAGAAAAAGAAGTATGTCCGTTATATATATATATATTTTTCTGCCAGCTATTCTGCCTCATTGCTCGTGCCAAACGATCCTGAAACTTGATTATTATGTCTCTAATGGATTCCTTGTGAACTTCTAATCAATTTAGGATTTTGAATCACTCAATTTGACTTTATAATGAAGGAGTTATGTAGGTTTTAATAATTGCAAATAATGAAGATTTTTAATACGCCGTCAGTGCAATTTCGTAATTAACCTGAAAAATCTGGTAACCTTAGTAAACTCCCCATAATATCCTCATACGATATCCAAATTCGATGATTCTTTTTGCTACGGGTCTGTAATTACGATACAGATCTAACAATTTATTCAAAACAGAAATCAGATCTCATTTGTTCAATATGATATCATTTATGCTTGAAGAAATGACGTCGAAGCATAAGAAAGAACGAGTGCAACACAAGCCAAACCTTTTTGAAACTCACCCGAGCCCTCGGGGCTCTAAACCAAACATGCACGCAAGTCTAAAAGCATCATACGGACTTTCTCGTGCGATCAAATCATGAAAATATCATGTAAAACTATGAATTAAACCTCAAAACTCATTACTTTCCTCAAAAACACTTATAGTTCATAGTTTATTAACCAGATGTCCGAATCACGTCAAACGAACTCTGTTTTTCACCAAATTTCAAAGGCAAGGCCTAAATATCATAACAAATCTGCACTGGGCTTCGGAACCATAATACAGGTCTGATACAAATGATTTCAACATTAATTCTTTTCTTTATTTCATAAATATTTCAGCAAAATAATTTCTTTCAAAAATTGATTTCTAATGCTTGGGACCTCGGAATTCATTTCCGTGCATACGCCTGAGTCTCATATTTTACGGCGGACCTCCCGGGATCGTCGGAACACAGATCCGGGTCCGTTTACTCAAAATATTGACCAAAGTCAACTATAATCAAATTTTAACTCTAGAAATTACTATTTCTTATATTTTAACATAAAAGCTTTCCGGTTTCACACCCGGACTGTGCACGCAAATTGAGGTATTTAAAATTAGTCTTTTTATGGCTAATAAGCCTAGATTTGGGTCTAAATTCTTAAAATGTCCCTTTGGGTCATCACAATCTCCACCTCTAAAACAAACGTTCGTCCTCGAACGGACATAGAAGTTTACCTGAATTAGCGAACAAGTGTGGATATTTACTCAGCATGTCCGACTCAGACCTTGAAGTAGCTACCTCAACGGGCTGACCTTTCGACTGCACTCGAACTGAAGGATAACTCTTAGACCTCAAACGAGGAACCTGGCGGTCTAAAATAGCCACAAGCTCCTCCTCATAATTCAGGTCTTTGTCCAGTTGGACAGAGCTAAAATCTAATATGTGGGACGGGTCACCATGATATTTTCGAAGCATAGATACATGGAATACTGGATGAACTGAGGAAAACCCTGGAGGCAACGCAAGTCTATAAGCTACACCCCCCACCTTATCAAGAATCTCAACCAGCCCAATATACCTAGGGATCAACTTGCCCTTCTTCCCAAACCTCATAACACCCTCCATCGGTGATACCCGAAGCAATACTCTCTCTCCAACCATGAATGCCACATCACGAACCTTACGATCGGCATGACTTTTTTGCCTAGACTGAGTTGCACGAAGTCTCTTCTAAATGATCTTGACCTTATCTTAGGCCTCCTGAACTAAATCTGTACCCAGTAACCAAGCCTCTCCCGGCTCAAACCATCCAACTGGCGATCTGCACCGTCTAACACATAACGCCTCATAAGGAGCCATCTGAATGCTCAACTAATAACTATTATTATAAGCAAACTCCAGTAATGACATGAACTGATCCCACGAACCTCCAATGTCAATAACACAAGCGCGGAGCATATCCTCCAAAATTTGAATGCTACGCTCCTACTGCCCGTCAGTCTAAGGATGAAATGTTGTGCTCAACTCCACTCGGGTACCCAACTCAAGCTGAAGTGCCCTCCAAAAGAGCAAAGTAAACTGCGTACCTCGATCTAAAATGATAGACATGGGCACAACGTGAAGGCGAACAATTTCCCAAATATATATAACTCAGCCAACCGCTCCGAAGTATAAGTACTTTCCACGGGAATGAAATGTGCTGTTTTGGTCAGCCTATCCACAATAACCCACACTGCGTCAAATTTCCTCTGAGTCTGTGGGAGCCCAACAACGAAGTCCATAGTGATACGCTCCCACTTCTACTCAGGAATATCTATCTACTGTAGCGAACCACCAGGTCTCTGATGTTTATACTTTACCTACTGACAATTTAAGCAACGAGCCACATACGCCATGATGTCCTTTGTCATCCCTCTCCACCAATAATGTTATCTCAAATCTTGGTACATTTTAGTTGCCCCTGGGTGAATGGAATACTTAGAACTGTGAGCCTCCTCAAGGATCAACTCACGAAGGCCATCAACACTAGGCACACATAACCGACCCTGTATCCTGAAAACACCATCATCTCCAACTATAACCTACTTGGCATCACCGTGCCGAACTGTGTCCCTAAGAACATCCAAATGTGGGTCACCATCCTTCCGCTTCTGGATATGCTCGATTAGAGAATACCGAGCGGCTGTACAAGCTAGAACACTGCTGGGGGAAATATCCAACCTCACTAACTGATTAGCCAATGTCTGAATGTTTGAGGCTAACGGCCTCTCACCAACTGGAATATACACAAGGCTGCCCATACTCACCGCCTCTATTTTCTTAATAGTTGTTCATAGTCAATTACAAAATTATTAACAACTTCACGTTAACAATAATCCCCTTTCAACCTTCACAATATTGATGATGAGGTGCGATTCATGAAGACCGCATAATTATATACCCGACTTAACGTGTCTCACTTAACGCCACATGGGCGGCACATACCTCGCTGGTCAAAGCTCAATAATTTTGACACAGATTTGGCAAATTATACACCGTTAATTAATTAGTTTATTTATTTATTTATTTAATTATTATTAGTATTAATTTTTTTTTTAGTCATTTATTATTATGATCATTATCATTATTTTATACATAAATTGTTGAATAAGCCTAACAGGCATGACTCCCTACCAGTACTATAGAAAAGTTTTAATTCACAAGGGAGACTTTAAACACAAGAATTTCCATCACAAGGCCCTCGTCCCTACATAACTTCCAACGCGGCTCGTACCCCGATTTAAGCATACCAAATCATATCAAAATGCGAGGATCTCGCCCTCAGTTCTGAATCACAATTAATATGCACACCGCCAATCGAAACATTCAATTTTCTTCTTTCAAATATTTTTCGTTAAAAAAAAGTTACAACGCGTAATGATAGACATAGCTATCTCCATAGAATTTCTCAATACTACTGTTCACACAAGTAGATGTTTGAGTTACAAAGCTCACTCGAGAGTAGAGCATATTAGAAGAATTTTATTAGCTACGCATAACCGTATTAAGTTCAGGAAATCATTACTTTATAATAATTAGAGATTGTTCTTGTAGTGACACCATTTAATGTAACGACCTCAGCCCTACCATAAAAAATATACCAACCACCTCTAGGAGTCTGACCTCCACCTTCGACATGTAAGTTGAGTTGTAACTACAATGGGGCATGTAGCCTCAGTGTTCTGATTAAATATGACTCTCCCAAGTCTGGGACAATTTCCATCACTAGCCGAAATCAAGTATCAACCTGCCCTGAGTCGTCCAAAATTTTACAATCATCTTTGAGTCCTTTAATGAGTCTGGGGACTCTCCCTATGGCTATATGAACCAACGTAGGAGTATGACGGGCTAACTTATCGAACCTGATGGCATATTCTGATACCGTCATATGACCTGACGCAAACCATTCAAACCTTATGCGCCACGCAAAATGGAAAGTTCGAGAAACAAACTCTTTCAAAAGCATTTATGAGAACTGAGTCAAGTAATTGATGTTGCATTGGCTGGTCACCCTTTTTGTAGGCTTGTCGCACACACCGGCGGCCAATTTCTTCTTTTACTATGCTAACTCAACACTGCTGAGCTACCCCTTCTATTCATATACTTTTCATTATTCTTTTCGGTTAACTCTCATCTCTATTGACACACAAGGATCACAGAAGTAAAGCTCTACACAGATAATTCTTCGCACGAACAATATAGTCTAGAAGCTCGTCAACCACTGTACTCCCTCGGGAGCACCCCAAAATCCGCAACCGTGACTTCCACGCTGAGTAGACCTTCCGTAGATTCAATGTTGTTCATATAACTCCTCTGGTACTGAGGTATAGGGTTATTAAGGAGGCATACATACCGCAATTCCCAATTTTATCTCTTGTAAAATCTTAGGCCTTATACCTTCCAAGCCAAAACTGATATAACACATAACCCCGCAATCTATTCCTTGACGGTGGAATTTTCCACTTGGCACAAAGTCATAGGTACCAATGCCTGATAATCTATAATGTTAAACTTCACGGCGCATGTAAATCGACCCGGTTGCTTTCAGCTATTCCCTTGTTATGTGTCACAACCCGAAATCCCACCTTTCAGACCGTGACTGCGTCTAACGTTGAACCCTCTAGACAAGCCAACTTAAATCGCAAAATAATATTTTTAAATCAATCCAACAGTAGCACAATTCATACCCTTCAAACCTTAACTGAATAACCAACAAACTTCATAACTTCAACAGCGGAAATGTAACAATACTCTGAAATGCATAATAACATAGTAAGGATAATAGCATCGCACCATCCCAAAACCGGGATGTCACAACCTCACGGACTATCTAAATTGAGTGCTAAATACATGGTCTGAAAAGAAATGTATAATTGTCTTGAAACTAGGAGAAAAGTAAGACAATGAGGAATCCAAATGTAGGAGAGACACCAAGGCCCACGAACGCCAGCGGGTATACCTTGAAGCTCTGGGTGAACTGAAGGTGACTCCCTCAATGCGGTCCACTGGGTCCGGATGCGAGATCTGCACAACATTAAGAAGTGTAGTGTAGCATCAGTACAACCGACCTCATAAACTGAGTAAGTGCCGAGCCTAACCTAGGCCGAAGTAGTGACGAGGCTAGACTTGACAATAAGGATAACCTGTCATATTCTACAGCGTAACAAGAATAATACAAGGCAAGAGATAAGCAAACATGTAAGGAATACAGGAGCACTAAAAGGGAAAAAGTGAAAGGAAGCAGTCGAATTGACAGATAGAAGTAAACAAGGGAGGAAACCTAACACAATAGCCAACGGAACAAGTATAAACATAAGAAAACTAAAATATTGCACGGCATCACCCTTCGTGCTTTTACTCTCTTCCTCAAAATGCAATGTAATCAAATATCATGGCACGGAATCACCCTTCGTGCTTTGCACTCTTCCTCACTATGCAATGTAATCAAATAACATGGCACGACATTAACCTTAGTGCTTATAATCAATTGAAGTCATGGCACGACATTTACCGTCGTGCTTATAATCAATATGAATCATGGCACGACATCACCCTTCGTGCTTTACACTCTTCCTCACTATGCAATGTAATCAAATATCATGGCATGGCATCACCCTTCGTGCTTTACACTCTTCCTCACCAAAAAATAACAAATGTAAAGGCAAGGAGTACATCATAGTGGAAATAAGCAGTTCAAAACACCCGGAAAGGGGAAAACATCAATTAATACTCAATAAGTGCCCGACAAGGGTCTCAGCTATAACCAATCACCTTAATCGCATACTCTACACTTGGCTTATCATTCGTATCAACACTTATCAAACTCAACAACCAATACTTTCAACCAAGAGTAAATTACCAAATAAAGACAATCTCATAATATGCTAAACATGGAAGAAAATACCGCAATTTCTATCAAAAGACTCACGGGCATGCTTGACACACTTTTCATAGGTACTCGTCACCTCACATATGCAACGAACATGATAATCACTTAGCACATCACGATTAATACCTATTTCCTCACCGAAGTTAGGCAAGACACTTACCTCGGTCCAAAGTATAGAAATCAACCCTCTAAGACCGCCTTTCCGTTATAATCCGACTCCGAAACAACGTTATCTAGGCGTAATTAATTCAATAATATCAATAAAGACTCAATAATACAATCCCATAGCCTAGATATTCAATTGCTAGCATTCTTCCAAAAATACCAAAATTCGACCTCGGGCCCGCTTGGTCCAAACACGAGGCTCGGACCAAAACCCGATCGCCCATAACCCTACGAGTTAGAATATATAATTTGTTTCAAGATCCGACCCCAAATTGAGGTTGAATCACCCAATTTTCCCAAAAACCTAACTCTACCCAAAACCCCTAATTTCTACTTGATTTTATGATTTTAGGCCTAGATTTCTAGTGATTATGGAAGGAAAATGGAAGAAATTAATGTTGGAATCACTTACCCAAGTGTTTATGGAGGGAAACTAGCTTAAGGATCGTCAATGGGGGTGGGAGAAGAAGAAGAAGGCTGTAAATATGATATTCCCGTATGGTATTCTGTTTTGGGGTATTTTTAATAACTGGGCAAAATTACCCTTCGTGTTCGCGGACCCCTGGCCTCGTTCGCGAAGGGGTAGCTGTTGGGACCTACGCGTTCGCGAAGCCAGGGCCGCGTTCGCGAAGGTCTGACTCCCCAACCTTCCGCGTTCGCGAAGAACAAACTACCCATCCCCCCCNCGTTCGCACCCTGGGACGCATTCGCGCCTTCCTCTACGCGTTCGCGTGGAGTAAAATCCCAGGCTTCACTAATTACCCTTCGCGTTTGCGAGCCCTTGGCCGCGTTCGCGAAGGGTATTACACCAGACACCAGCACTTATCAAAAACACCAGATTTTTCATGCATTTCACATCCCGTTAGCTACCCGAAACTCACTCGAGCCCTCAGGTCTCAAAACCAAAAGCACACACGACTCCCAAAACATCCTATGGACTTATTCAAGCTATTAAATCACCAAAATATCATAAAAACAAGGAATTATACCTTAAAACTTATAGAATTTTCTCAAAACTTCATAAAGCTTAATTTTTCCAATTTCGATCTGAATCACGTCATTTCAAGTCCATTTCACACCAAATTTCACAGATAAGACAAATAACATATAATAAACCTGTTCCGAGCTCCGGAACCTTAATACGGGCCAGGTAACACGGTTTTAACATAATTATTCATTTCCAAAATCCTTTATTATTTTCAGAAAATAATTGTTTTTAAAAATTCATTTCTCGGGCTTGGGACCTCGAAATTCGATTTCGGGTATACGCCCAAGTCCCATGTTTTCCTACGGACCCTCCGGGACCGTCGCATCACGGGTCCGGGTCCGTTTACCAAAAATGTTGACCAAAGTCAACTTTATTCAATTATTCCATTCAAAATTTCCATTTTTATCAAATTTTCACATAGAAGCTTCCCGACTACATGCTGGGGCTGCGCACGTATATCGAGGTGAGATTAATGGAGGCTTTCAGGGCCTCAAAACACATATTTAGCTGGAATTACTTAGGATGACCTTTTGGGTCATCACAATCTCCACCTCTAAAACAACGTTCGTCCTCGAACGGACATAGAAAAGTACCCAAGTTTGAGAAAAGATAGGGATAACGACTCCTCATATCGGACTCGAACTCCCAGGTAGCTGCCTGGCAGGCTGACCTCTCCACTGAACACGGACCGAAGGATAACTCTTTGACCTCAACTGGCGAACTTGCCTATCTAATATAGCTACCGGCTCCACCTCATAAGTCAGATCCTTGTCCAACTGGACATCGCTGAAGTCAAGAACATGAGATGGATCTGCAATATACCTCCGGAGCATGGACACGTGAAACAATGGATGTACGGCTGATAAATGCGGTGGCAAGGCAAGTCTTTAGGCCACCTCTCCTACCTTGTCCAAAATCTCAAATGGGCCAATATACCTAGGTCTCAACCTGCCCTTCTTTCCGAATCTCATCACGTCCTTCATAGGCGACACTCGAAGGAACACCTGGTCTCCTACCATAAAAGCCAAATCTTGAACTCTACGACCTGCATAGCTCTTTTGCCTTATCCAAGGCATCCTGGACTAACTCAAAACCCAATAATCTATCCTCTCCGGGCTCAAACCATCCGACCGGAAACCGACATCGCCTACCATACAGTGCCTCATACGGAGCCATCTGAATGCTCGACTAGTAACTGTTGTCGTAGGCAAACTCTGCTAAAGGCAAGAACTGATCCCATGAACCACCAAAATCAATAACACATGCTCGCAACATATCCTCCAAAATCTGAATAGTGCGCTCGGACTGTCCGTCCGTCTGAGGATGAAATGTTGTGCTCAACTCAATCTGTGTTCCCAACTCTCGCTGAAATACTCTCCATAAATGGGAGGTAAACTGAGTACCTCGTTCTGATATGAT
This sequence comes from Nicotiana undulata, assembly GCA_005239495.1. Taxonomy (NCBI): domain Eukaryota; kingdom Viridiplantae; phylum Streptophyta; class Magnoliopsida; order Solanales; family Solanaceae; genus Nicotiana; species Nicotiana undulata. Next base: position 120,706 of record ML277890.1, read on the forward strand.
AGATAAGGGCACACCGTGCAATCTGACAATCTCTCTCATATAGATCTGAGCTAACTTCTCCGCTGAAGATGAAACCGCCACCGAAATGAAATGTGCCGACTTGGTCAGCCTATCCACCACAACCCATACTTCATCAGCCATCCTCTGAGTCCGTGGAAGTCCAACTACAAATTCCATCGTGATACACTCCCACTTCCACTCGGGAAGCTGAATCTGCTGCATCAAACCACCGGGTATCTGGTGCTCATACTTAACCTACTGACAATTTAAGCACCGAGCTACATAAGCCACAATATCCTTCTTCATTTTACACCACCAATAATATTGCCGCAAGTCTTGGTACATCTTCGCGGCACCCGGATGAATGGAATACCGGGAAATATGGGCCTTCTACAATTTTAACTCACGAATGCCATCAACATCAGGAACACATATACGACCCTGCAATCTCAAAACTCCCTCAGCATCAACGGTGACCTACTTGGCACGTCCGTGCCGAACCGCATCCCTAGGAGAACACAAATGATGATCCTCATACTGCCTGGCGCGAATGCGATCATACAATGAAGAACGAGCGACGGTATGGGACAAAACACTGCCACCCTCAGAAACCTCCAATCTAACAAATTGATTGGCTAATGCCTGAACATCCAAAGCCAAAGGTCGCTCACCAACTGATAGATAAGCCAAACTACCCATGCTGACTGACTTCCGGCTCAAAGCATCGGCCACCACATTGGCCTTTCCCGGATGATAATCCTTCAGCAACTCTAACAACCTCCTCTGTCTCATGTTCAACTCCTTTTTCCTAAACAAGTATTGCAAACTTTTGTGATCAGTGAATACCTCACACGGTATCCCATACAAATAGTGCCTCCAAATCTTCAAGGCATGAACAATAGCTGCAAGCTCCAAATCATGGACTGGATAGTTCTTCTAATGAATCTTCAACTGACGTGACGCATAGGCTATAACCTTCCCATCCTGCATCAACACTGCACCAAGCCCAACCCGCGAAGTATCGCAATACACGGTATAAGAACCTGAACCTGTGGGCAATACCAACATTGGTGCTGTGGTCAATGTTGTCTTGAGCTTCTGAAAGATCGCTTCACACTCCTCAGACAATCTGAACTGAACACTCTTCTGCGTCAACTTGGTCATAGGTGCTGCTGTAGATGAAAACCCCTCCACAAATCGGCGATAATAGCCTGCTAGTCCCAAGAAACTCTAAATCTTTGTGGCTGAAGTGGGCCTAGGCCAATCTCTAACTGCTAAAACTTTCTTCGGGTCCACCTGAATGCCCTTTACCGATACCACGTGTCCCAAGAATGGCACATAATTCAACCAGAACTCACACTTAGAAAACTTGGCATACAGCTGCCGATCTCTCAGAGTCTGGAGGATGACTCTAAGATGCTTCTCATGCTCCTCTCGGCTGCGAGAGTATATCAAGATATCATCAATGAAAACGATAACGAACGAGTCCAAATAAGGCCTGAATACTCGATTCATCAACTCCATAAAAGCAGCAGGGGCATTAATCAACCCAAACAACATGACCAAAAACTCATATTGCCCATAACGAGTACGAAAAGTCGTCTTGGGCACATCAGATACCCTGATCCTCAACTGATGATAACAGATCTCAAGTTTATCTTAGAGAATACCGTAGCACCCTGAAGCTGATCAAATAAGTCATTAATCCTCGGGAAAGGATACTTGTTCTTGATAGTAACCTTATTCAATTGCCGGTAGTCAATACACATCCTCATTGAGCCGTCTTTCTTCTTCACGAACAATACTGGAGCACCCCAAGGAGAAACACTAGGCCTAATGAAGCCTTTATCCAACAAGTCCCGTAGTTTTTCCAGCTAACTCAGTACAAAAGTCAATATCCCTGTCACGTGGCATACCCGGCAGGTCAGCAGGGAAAACCTCTGGAAACTCGCGAACCACGGGCACAGACTCTATAGAAGGAACCTCGACACTAGAATCACGAACATAGTCCAAATAGGCCAAGCAACCCTTCTCGACCATGCGCCGAGCCTTCATGTAATAAATAACTCTACCAGAAGAATGACTAGGGGTCCCTCTCTACTCTAAACGAGGTACTCCTGGCAAGGCTAAGGTCACTGTCTTGGCATGACAGTCCAAGATAGCATGATAGGGAGATAACCTATCCATCCCTAATATAACATCAAAGTCAACCATATCAAGAAGTAAAAGATCAACCTGAGTCTTCAGACCACCAATAACTATTGTGCAAGCATGGTAGACTCGATCTACCACTATAGAATCACCCACCGGTGTAGACACATGTACAACAGTACTCAAATAATCATGAGGCATACTCAAATAAGGGGAAAAATATGAAGACACATAGGAGAATGTAGAACCCGGATCAAAAACACCGAAGCCTCTCGACTGCAAACTTAAATTGTACCTGTAATAACTGCATCTGAAGCCTCTGCATCAGGACGAGCAGGAAAAGCATAACACCAAGGCTGAGCCCCTCCAATCTGAACATCCCTGGGTCTACCTGCTGCAACCTGGCCTCTACCCCTCGCGGCCTATGCTCCACCTCTATGAACTTGACCACCACCTCTGGCACCTCGACCACCACCTCTGGCTGGATGAGGGGGTAAGGGAGCACCTGTTGCGTGAACCAAGGCACGGGAACCCTGATACTGGGGTCCACTCGAAGCTCGGGGACAATACCTGGCAATGTGCCCCGGGCTACCACAACTATAACAAGATCTCTGCTGCTGTGGCTGATGACCCGGGAACTAGCCCTGACGACCCTGATAACTACCCTGGTAACTTTGAAACGGTTGTGCACTGATAGATGCTGGTGGTTCACTAACATGAATTGGCGGTGCACGAGGAGATACCTGAAGTGCTGACTGCAAAGGTCGGGTTGGATGAACCTTGCTTAAAGAATCCCTGCCTCCAGATGAGGCTCCACTGAATCTACCAAAATGACGGGGTCTCTTGTCAGCTCCCTGACCACCTCCCTGCGACAAAATCATCTCAATCCTCCTGGCCACATCGGCCGCATCCTGAAAGTAAATATCAGTACTCGACTCCTTGGCCATCTGGAGTCGTATAGGCTAGGCCAATCCCTCACTGAACCTCCAAACTCTCTCCCGATCAGTGGGGAGTATCATCAATGCATGCCTGGCTAAAGCGATGAACCTGGTCTCGTACTGAGTAACAGACATAGATCCCTGCTGAAGGCGCTCAAACTACCTCCTGAGATCCTCTCGATGAGTAATGGGAAGGAACTTCCCCAAAAATACATTTGTGAACTGAGCCCAAGTCAAAGATGCAGACCCAACTGACCTGGCTAAACAGTAGTCCCTCCACCAAGTCTTGGCTGCGCCGGATAGTCGAAAAGTAGCAAAGTCAACTCCATTGGACTCCACTATACCCATGTTCCGAAGAACCTCATGACAGATGTCCAAATAATCCTGTGGTTCTTATGACGGTACACCAGTAAACGTAGCAGTGAAAAACTTGGTGAATCTGTCCAATCTCCACAACGCATCTGCTGACATAGTTGCTCCCTCAGCTACAGGTGTTGCAATACCTGGCTGTGCTACTCCGGCTGGCTGAGGTGCCGGAGTCTGAAATTGAGTGGCAACCTGCTTTGGTGTATGAATAATAGGAGTATGGGTACCTCCCCCCGCCTGGGATCCAGCTGGTGTTGTAGGAAGAAGTCCGACCTGAGCCACACTATCCATAAGTCCTACCAAGCGAACTAGAGCATCCTGAAGTACTGGGGTAGCAATGAACCCCTCTGGGACCTGCGCTGGTCCAAGTGGGACTGCCGAAACTGGGACCTCCTCATCAGACTCGACCTGAGGGTCCTCCATTGGGGCTGCTGCTCTAGGCTAAGCCCTGCCCCGACCTCGGCCTCTAGCACGGCCTCGTCCTCGACCCCTCGTAGGAGCTGTAGCAGGAGTGCTGGGCTGCTGAGCAAAACCAAGGGAAGCACGCGTCTTTGCCATCTGCGAATGAATAGAATGAAAACTCGATCAGTATACAGAATATACTACGCACGACAGAGTATGAAGAGAAGAGGAGTATCCTAACACAGCCTCTGGGGGATAAATACAGACGTCTTTATACCGATCCCTCAGACTCTACCAAGGTTTTCTGTGAGTTGTGAGACCTAAGCAACCTAGAGCTCTGATACCAACTTGTCACGACCCGAAATCCCACCTTCCAGACTGTGATTGCGTCTAACGTTGAACCCGCTAGACAAGCCAACTTAAATCGCAAAATAATATTTTTAAATCAATCCAACAGTAGTACAATTCATACCCTTCAAACCTTAACTGAATAACAAACAAACTTCATAACTTGAACAGCGGAAATGTAACAATACTCTGAAATGCATAATAACATAGTAAGGATAACGACATCACACCATCCCAAAACCGGGGTGTTAAAACCTCACGGACTATCTAAACTGAGTGCTAAATACATGGTCTGAAAAGAAACGTATAATTGTCTTGAAACTAGGAGAAAAGTAAGACAATGAGGAATCCAAATGCAGGAGAGACACCAAGGCCCACAAACGCCAGCGGGTATACCTTGAAGCTCTGGGTGGACTGAAGGTGACTCCCTCAATGCGGTCCATTGGGTCCGGATGCGAGATCTGCACAACATTAAGAAGTGCAGTGTAGCATCAGTACAACTGACCCCATGTACTGAGTAAGTTCCAAGCCTAACCTCGGCCGAAGTAGTGACGAGGCTAGACTTGACAATAACGATAACCTGTCCTATTCTACAGCATGTAACAGGAATAATACAAGGTAAAAGATAAGCAAACAGGTAAGGAATACGGGAGCAGTAAAAGGGAACAAGTGAAAGGAAGCAGTCGAATTGACAGATAGAAGTAAACCAAGGAGGCAACCTAACACAATAGCCAACGAAACAAGTATAAACATACAAAAAGTAAACAATGGAACGGCATCACCCTTCGTGCTTTAACTCTCTTCCTGACAATGCAATGTAATCAAATATCATGGCACGGCATCACCCTTCGTGCTTTACACTCATCCTCACTATGCAATGTAATCAAATAACATAGCACGACATCACCCTTTGTGCTTTTACTCCCTTCCTCACAATGCAATGTACAATGTACAATGTATCATGGCACGGAATTAACCTTCGTGCATATAATCAATAGAAGTCATGGCACGACATTTACCTTCGTGCTTATTATCAATATGAATCATGGCACAACATCACCCTTCGTACTTTACACTCTTCCTCACTATGCAATGTAATCAAATATCATGGCACGGCATCACCCTTCGTGCTTTACACTCTTCCTCACCGAACAATAACATATGTAAAGGCAAGGAGTACATCATAGTGGAAATAAGCAGTTCAAAACACCCGGCAAGGGGAAAACATCAATTAATACTCAATAAGTGCCCGGCAAGGGTCTCAGCTATAACCAATCACCTCAATCGCATACTCTACACTTGGCTTATCATTCGTATCAACACTTCTCAAACTCAAAATCCAATACTTTCAACCAAGAGTAAATTACCAAATAAAGACAAACTCATAATATGCTAAACATGGAAGAAAATACTGCAATTTCTATCAAAAGACTCACGGGCATGCTTGACACACATTGCATAGGTACTCGTCACCTCACCTATGCAATGAACATGATAATCACTTAGCACATCGCAATTAATACATATTCTCTCACCGAAGTTAGGCAAGACACTTACCTCGGTCCAAAGTATAGCAATCAACCATCTAAGACCGCCTTTCCTTTATAATCCGACTCCGAACAACGTTATCTAGGCATAATTAATTCAATAATATCAATAAAGACTCAATAATACAATCCCATAGCCTAGATATTCAAGTTCTAGCATTCTTCCAAAAATATCAAAATTCGACCCCGGGCCCGCTTGGTCCTAACACGAGGCTCAGACCAAAACCCGATCGCCCATAACCCCACGAGTTAGAATATATAATTTGTTTTAAGATCCGACCCCAAATTGAGGTTGAATCACCCAATTTTTCCAAAAACCTAACTCTACATAAAACCCCTAATTTCTACTTGATTTTATGATTTTAGGCCAAGATTCTAGTGGTTATGGAAGGAAAATGGAAGAATTAATGTTAGAATCACTTACCCAAGTGTTTGTGGAGGGAAATTAGCTTGAGGATCGTCAATGGGGGTGGGAGAAGAAGAAGAAGGCTGTAAATGTGATATTCCCGTATGGTATTCTGTTTTGGGGTATTTTTAATAACTGGGCAAAATTACCCTTCGCGTTCGCGGGCCCCTGGCCGCGTTCGCGAAGGGTTAGCTGGTTGGACCTACGAGTTTGCGGAGCCAGGGCCGCGTTCGCGAAGGTCTGACTCCCTAACCTTCCGCGTTCGCGAGCTTCTTCATGCGTTCGCGAAGAACAAACTACCCACCCCCCCCCAGACCCCAGCCTAACACTACGCGTTCGCACCCCTAGGGACGCGTTCGCGTAGAAGCACTGTCCAGAGCTCCGCGTTCGCTTCTTCCTCTACGCGTTCGCGTAGAGTAAAATCCCAGGCCTCAATAATTACTCCTCGCGTTTGCGAAGGGTATTACACCAGACACCAGCAATTATCAAAAACACCAGATTTTTCATGCATTTCACATCTCGTTAGCTACCCGAAACTCACCCGAGCCCTCGGGTCTCAAAACCAAAAGCACACACGACTCCCAAAACATCCTACGGACTTATTCAAGCTTTTAAATCACCATAATATCATCAAAAACAAGGAATTATACCTTAAAACTCATAGAATTTTCTCAAAACTTCATAAAGCTTAATTTTTCCAATTTCCATCCGAATCACGTCATTTCAAGACCGTTTCACACAAAATTTCACATTTAAGACAAATAACATATAATAAACTTGTTCCGGGCTCTGGAACCTTAATACGGGCCCGGTAACACGGTTTTCACATAATTATTCATTTCCAAATCCTTTATTATTTTCAGAAAACAATTTTCTTTAAAAATTCATTTTCGGGCTTGGGACCTCGGAATTCGATTCCGTGCATACGCCCAAGTCCCATATTTTCCTACGGACCCTCTGGGACTGTCACATCACGGGTCCGGATCCGTTTACCAAAATTTTTGACCAAAGTCAACTTTATTCAATTTTTCCATTCAAAATTTCCATTTTCATCAAATTTTCACATAGAAGCTTCCCGGCTACATGCCCCGGCTGAGCACGCATATCGAGGTGAGATTAACGGAGGCTTTCGGGGCCTTGGAACACAAATTTAGCTGGAATTACTTAGGATGACCTTTTGGATCATCACATTATGCAACACAGGAGTAGGTATAAATCCTTCTGTGGTATGGGCTAGTCCAACATGTACCGACTGAGCTAGAACCTCCGCATCTAGATCCATTTGAGACTATACAATAGATGTTGATGTTCGAGCTTTAGACTGAGCTCCGCTTCAATCTCTTCCCCTAATCGTAGCTGTCATTGGGGCTATACCTCTTGTCCGGTTGTGGACGCTTTGCGTGTTGTCAAGATTTGTGAGAGGACAAGAATAGACAAGTTCAATCATCAATGGTAGAATAAATTCGCACGATAGAGTAGAAAAGAAGTGAATTTGTTCCTAAATTCATAGCCTCTAAGAGATAAGTACAGACGTCTCCGTACCAATCCTTCAGACTCTACCAAGTTTGTTCGTGAATTGTGAGGCCGAAGCAACCTAGTGCTCTGATACCAACTTGTCACGACCCAAATTCCCAACCTTAGGGATCGTGATGACACCAAACACCACACTTGCTAGGCAAGCCAATGTTAGAATTCGAGTAACTACTTTGCATTTATTATCCATTTAGACATAATAAAATAATCTAGAATAAAATGAATCCATTGGTTATCGATACATAATTTCCAAAGATAAAATAATAACCAATTGAATAAAACGAACCACAAACTAATCATATAAATGGATCTAGAACAACCCTAGAGTCTGGTGTCACAATTCATGAACTACTATAGAATACTACAAATAATGGGCTGAAAGAAATAGTGTAACTATTCTGAATATAATAAAACAGTTTTATAAAAAGGAGAAGAATCTCGGGATCTGCAAACGCCGACAGATATACCTCGTGTCTTCGAATATATGAATAGCCTCTCTAAATATCTCTATTGCCGGTCGATACCAGGATCTACACAAAAGAGTGCATAGTGTAGTATCAGTACAACCGACCCCATGAACTAAGTAAGTGTCGAGCCTAACCTCGACGAAGTAGTGACGAAGCTACGGCGGGGCATTTGAGACATATAACCTGAGACAATAATATATACAAAAACGCAACAAAACAATTCTGCACGACAAGAAAAATATAACCGAGACAATAAATATAAAGCAGGAAGGAAATCTAAACAAATAATTAAGTACTGCAACCATAATGAAATAACCCAGCCGCCTTTTCCCGGCCTCAGCTATAACAACCGCTCAAATGATTTCCAAGTTTCCAAACTTTAACTTAAAACAAAAGTAGTGCCAAAATATAAAAAATAGTAATATAAAATGGTAGTTTTCAAATCTTGATTTTTCATTGAAAATCATTAAAAATATTATTTTCCTCCCTTATTAATCCTGGTTGCGGCGTGCAACCCGATCCCACCAGATATATCATATCAATTTATTCACCCGTATCATGATCAATTTATTCACCCGTATCACAATCAATTATCCACCCATATCACATCCCCCTTATCACCGCCTTTCAAGTCAAAGTCTTTCACAATATTTATGTCTCGACAAATTGTAAACAGAATAAGTTTCACTTTTAAATAATAGTAAAAGCAGAGTATGAAATAATGACAATAAAACAATGAGTGTTCCAGCTTTTATTTTATAAACAGTAAAACATGCATATTCTCCCTTATCATTGTCTTGTTGCGGGGTGCAACCCGATCCCACCTATTCACAATATCACAATCAATTATCCACCCTCATTGCAGCCCCCATATCACACCAATTTTGTTTATTAATCAAAAAATTTCACAGTTCAGGCCAAGCCTTTTACAACACTTTTATTTCAACAAATTTCAAACAGAAAATAGTATAGCTCGTAAGCTTCAACCAATACCATTTCACAATAAAACCAACCAGAATATACGTAAACACCGTAACGCTTTCAACCTAGCTCAATCTTTATGTAGCATTATAAAATTAAGAGAACAACCAACACTTTTAATAGACTTGCAACAATTGAAAACAATCAATTGAAACCAAACAACCACGTAGACTTCAACAATCATAAAATAGTTAAATTGCATTCCTCATCACTTCCTCAATATTATCAAAAATGAAACCAACAGGAACACACACACACACATATATATATATATATATATATATATATATATGATTCATAAAAATAATGCCAAACCGCTCAACTGTTTTGTACCACAAGGAATCCAGCTAAACAACCAATACTCTTTCCAAAATAACCACAACAATATCTAACAATAAAATAACAAGGCCAAGTAGTCATAGAAACAATAATGGACATAGAACAATTAAGACAAGAATCAATTAAGTTGGGAACGGGAAAGGGTTCATGCTTAACTTGCAAATTGGGCGGTGCATAGATACTCGTCACCTCACCTATACACCACGCCCATGCATTTCACATAGCAAACAAGTGGGGATTCCTATTCCCTCAAGTCAAAGTTAGACCAAACACTTACCTCAATTCTGCATGCCACTCACAGCTCAATTATAGCTTTTCCTTCAGAATCTTGCTCGAACTTTCTCGAATCTAATGATAATTAACTCAATATCATTAATTAATACTAAATGAACTATATTTATTGAAAAATATAATTTTTCCTAAGTTTTCTAAAAAAAAGTGAAAACCCGACCCCGGGCACGCTTAGTCTGAAATTTGTGATACGGATCTAATACTTCATTCAAACCAGAAATCGGAGCTCATTTGTTCAATATGATATCACTTATGCTTGAAAAACGTCGTTGAAGCATAAGAAAGAACGAGCGCAACACAACGCAAACCTATTTGAAACTCACCCGAACCCTCGGGGCTCTAAACCAAACATGCACGCAAGCCTAAAAGCATCATATGGACTTGCTCGTGCGATCAAATCATGAAAATAACATGTAAAACTATAAATTAAACCTCAAAACTCATTATTTTGCTCAAGAACACTGATAGTTCATAACTTTTCAACCGGATGTCCGAATCACGTCAAACGAACTCTGTTTTCACCAAATTTCACAGGAAAGGCCTAAATATCATAACTGTAATGACCCGACCGGTCGTGTTGCGTTATCGGATCCCGGTGGCTCGCAGGTGCGGTCCTCGAGCCGCAGGTGCGAAATCACTGATGGCAGTGAGTTCTTTAAACACGGGACTTAACCATTTCTCACCCCATTTCTTCCACCATTGTCGACTTTGGGAGCTTGAGAGGGAGCCAAACGATCTAGCTACTAGAGGTAAGTTATTTCCACTCGAATGTTGGTTTAATACATCAATTCTTAGGTACATTAACACCCTAATTAGTGTAAATCGAGGGTTAGGGTAGAAACCAAGGGCTTGATGAATTTTAGTGAATTTTCCCCACTTATCTACCATGAAATCATACAAAAATCATATATTAATGATCCTTAGGCTGTGGGTGAGTGTTTCCATCGAGAAATTTTGGAATCCGAGTGTGCAGGCCCGGGGGTGAGTTTTGGGATTTCTTCAAGAATGATGAACTTACTAAAGAAGTAGGAGAATTTCCATACTTTGAGCATAAATTGATATATTTGTATAACATTTTGCTAGTATCGAGTCCTCGGGTGTAGATTTCGGAGTTTTGGGCGCGTTCTTGGTCCGAGAAGTAGATCTGACACGAGGTGAGTCTCCTTTACAACCTTGTAAGAGGGAATTGTCCCCATAAGTGATTGTAAATTGATTGAAATGTCCTTACTTGTGAGGGCTACGCACGCACGAGGTAACGAGAGTCCGTGCATAGCTACTACTATGTTATGTCGGGTAGTTTTTAGGGCTCACAAGCATGCTCTTTTCTGCTTTGCATGTATCCCTACTTGTATGTGAGTTGCGTATTATCCATGAATTTTCATGAGAATATTAGAAAGTTATGTTCAAAAACTTTATTTGTTTGAGCTCTTGACTCCAGGTGTAATCTCTGTTAAACTATTAAATTCTTGATATATTCTGTGTATGTATACGAGCTGTCACGACCCGAATTAACCCTCCGAACGGGCTCGCGATGGCACCTAGTCCCTATTACTAGGTAATACTAAAACATGCGGAAAGATAAGCAAAAAACAATAATAAATCATTAAGATATAATAATAACTATAAAACTTGAGCCGCTCGGCATTTACAGCTTTCATTTACCCCAAAACCCGGAATATCACAATGTCACAAGCTTTACAACTATAGCTCTATACAACGGAAACAAGAGAATGTATATATGTTTATCTCCAAGGCCTATGGTAGAGTAGATTGAGACACGTGAGATTCTGCGGACACGTTAGAATTACCACGCGGTCTCCTAAGTCACTGCTGCAATACTCCTAGCCGAAATGATGTGTACTGGTACCTGGATCTGTACATGGGGAAAACATGCGCAGGAAAGGGTGTGAGTACTCTATTTTCGGTACTCAGTAAGTGCCAAGCCTAACCCCAGTCAAGTAGTGACGAGGTCAGGTTGAGGCTCTACTGAGTTTGAAATAATAAAAGAAGACAATTATAAGATTTAACAGTGAAGAATAAGTGGAAATAATAAGCAGGAAATCAAAGGAAATACTGGAAGAATGATTAAGGAAAACTCTCGGCTCAGCACAACATATAACTCAACAGAAATCATGCAATGCATTACAGGGGAAAGCTCTCAGATCTCGGTTCGTAGTCCCAATATAAATATGCAATGCAATATCGGGGGAAAACTCCCGGATCTCGGTCTGTAGTCCCAATTTAAATATGCTATGCAGTACAGGGGAAAGCTCCCGGATCTCGGTCCGTAGTCCCAATTTAAATATGTAATGCAGAATGTAGGTCGGACGCGACGTAATTAAACAGTTTAGGAAACATATTAGACTAGAATAAGATAAGCTACCTAAGCATGGTTCAATTATTAGAAAATATGAGGAAATCAGGTAAGGCAAGTAGACATGCTTATTCCTAAGTTAACTATTCAGTTCAAACAGGGAAAAGCAGTAACATAGGAATGAAAACGAGATATGCCATAAAAGGAACAATGGAGTTTTAGTAAATATGACACGTGCACACACTCATCACCTCACGTACACCGTATCCACATAGTTAAAGTCAGTTAAAATTCCTAAGGGAAAGTCCCCAACAGCGAGTTAGGAAAGCCACTTACCTCGACTGCGCAAATCAACTTTGTACCACGCTTTTGCCACGAGTATCCGTCTCCAGGTGGCCCAAATCTAATAAATTTGATTTCATAATGTAAATAACACTTTAAGGGAACCAATTAGCTAATTAATTCGAAGCTAATACGCGAAATTAGGAAATTCGCCCAAAACGTCCCCCGGGCCCACTTCTCGAAATCGGGTAAAAATTAAATTTTCTGAAACCCCCTTCACTCCCGAGTCTAACCATATAAGAATCTCTCAAATCAGAGGTCGAACACCAATCAAAACCCAACAAATTGGTCTATGAAGTTCTCCCCCATTTTCTCATTTTATACCCACAAATTTTGAAATTAAAGGTAGAATTTAAGTTTTGGATCATGGAATTTGATCTATATAGGTTAGAAACAACTTACCCAAATCACCCAGGTGCAAAAGTCTCCAAAAATTGCCTCTCCCGACCTCTCAAAATAAAAAATGGTGAAAAATAACTTAAACCCTCGGTATTGGGTTTCTTCTAAAAGACTGCCCAGATGTTGCCTTATGCGATCGCGGACACTGAGTCGCGATCGCGGAGAGTAATATTCCACGCGCTAGATTAACCTTATGCGATTGCGGATAGGGGCCTACGATCGCGTACCTTCACGCTCCAAAGCTTCGCGATCTCGGGTGGGGCATCGTGACCGCACTGAGCAAAATGACAAACCTCCCTCAGACCCCAGCACACTATGCAGTCGCGACTTAGAGGATGCGATCGCGAAGGCTCTCCAAAACTGCGAGGTCTGGGTACCCAACTCACTATGCAAGGCTCTCTAGAAGTGGGAGGTGAACTGAGGACCTCGATCTGATATAATGGACACCGGTACACCGTGCAACCGGACTATCTACCGAGTGTAGATCTGGTCCAACCTCTCAGAAGAGTATGTAGTCAATACTGGAATGAAATGGGCTGACTTGGTCAGCCGGTCCACAATCACCCAAATAGCATCGTTCCTCAAAGTCCTAGGAAGTCCAACCACAAAGTCCATGGTGATCCGCTCCCACTTCCACTCTAGAAGCCTAATCTGCTGAAGTAATCCCCCTGGTCTCTGATGCTCACATTTGACTTGCTGACAGTTGAGACACTTGGCTACAAACTCCGATATATCCTTCTTCATCCTTTGCCACCAATAGTGTTGTCTCAGATCCTGGTACATCTTCGCGGTACCCGGATGGATGGAATACCTCGAGCTATGGTCCTCCTCAAGAATCAACTCCCGAAGTCCATATACATTGGGAACATAAATACTGCCCTGCATCCTCATCACACCGTCATCACCCTACCGAACTTTATCCTGAAGAGTCCGAAGGTTGGGATCCTCATACTGGCGCTCCCGAATGCGGTCATAAAGAGAAGATCGGGAAAAAACACAAGCAAATACCCAACAAGGCTCAAAAAGATCCAGTCTCACGAACTGACTGGCTAAGGACTAAACATCCAAGGCTAAAGGCCTCTTAGTTGCACGAAGATATGCCAAACTACCCAAAATCTCCGCCCGGCGACTCAAGACATCGGCCACCACATTGGCCTTCCCCGGGTGGTATAATATGGTGATGTCATAATCCTTGAGTAACTCCAACCACCTATGCTGGCGCAAATTGAGATCCTTCTGCCTGAAAATGTGTTGCAAACTCCGGTGATCCATATATATCTCATAGGGAACACCATATAAATAATGACGCCATATCTTTAGGGCGGAACTATCGCTGCCAACTCGAGATCATGCACAGGGTAGTTTTTCTCATGCACCTTCAACTGTCTGGACGCATAGGCAATCACCCTAGCATCCTGCATCAACACTGCTCCCAGACCAATCCTCGAAGCATCACAATAGACTGTATAGGACCCTGATCCGGTGGGTAATACTAACACTGGATATGTGGTCAGGGTTGTCTTGAGCTTCTGAAATCTCTCCTCACACTCCTCAGTCCAAATAAAAGGTGCACCTTTCTGGTTCAGTCTGGTCATGGGCACTGAAATGGATGAAACTCCTTCCACAAAATGGTGATAATACCCAGCCAAACCGAGGAAACTGCGGATCTCAGTAGCTGAAGACAGTCTAGGCCAACTCTGCACCGCCTCTACCTGCTTTGGATATACCTTGATCCCATCCGAAGATACCACATGGCCTAAGAATGCCACAGAATCAAGCCAAAATTCACACTTAGAAAATTTGGCATAAAACTTCCTCTCCCTCAATGTCTGAAGTACGGTCCTCAAGCGCTGCTCATGGTCCTCTTGGGACCGAGAATATACCAGAATGTCATCAATGAACACGATGACAAAAGTATCAAGATACGGCCGAAATACGATGTGCATCAGGTGCATGAAGGCTGCTGGGGCATTGGTCATCCCAAATGACATAACAAGGAACTCATAGTGGCCATATCTGGTCCTAAAGGCAGTCTTCGGGATATCCGGCTCCCGAATCTTTAACTGATGATAACTCGAACGAAGATCAATCTTGGAGAACACCCTAGCACCCTGTAACTGGTTGAATAAATCATCAATGCGAGGTAATGGGTACATGTTCTTCAATGTCGCCTTATTCATCTGCTGGTCGTCAATACACATACACATTAAACCATCCTCTTTCTTCACAAACTATACCGGATCACCCCAAGGCGATACACTGGACCTGATGAAACCCTTATCAAGAAACTCTTGCAACTGCTCCTTCAACTCAGGAGGAGCCATGCGATATGGAGGAATGGAAACAGGCTGAGTGTCCGACAACAAGTCAATGCCGAAATCAATATCTCTGTCGGGCGGCAAACCCGGAAGATCAGCCGGAAAAACATCAGGATAGTCCCTAACAACGGGGACAGACTCAATTGTAGGGGTCTCAGCACTAACATCTCTCACATAAGCCAAATACGCATCACACCCTTTTTCAACCATATGTTGAGCCTTAAGAAAGGAAATGACTCGGCGGGGAGTGAACTCTAAGGAACCTCTCCACTCTAACCTCGGTAACCCTGGCATAGCCAGCGTCACGGTCTTGGCGTGACAATCAAGAATAGCATAGTAGGGAGACAACCAATCCATACCCAATATAACATTGAAATCTACCATAATGAGTAATAATATATCAGCCCTGGTCTCAAAACCACTAATAACTATCAAACACAACCGATATACACGGTCCACAACAAGAGAATCTCCCACAAGAGTAGAAACATAAACGGGGAAACTCAAAGAATCACGAGATATCCCTAGATGTGAAGAAAAATAAGAGGACACATATGAATATGTAGAGTCTGGGTCAAATAATACCGATGTATCCCTATGAAAAATGGGGACAATACTTGTGATGACCGAAAATGAAACAATGGCCTCTGAGCGGGCTGGGAGAGCATAATATCTAGCCTGGCCTCCACCTCTAGGGCGAACTCGACCTCCCCGACCTCTATCTCGAACGGCCTGAGATGGTGGGGTAGCAGTTGGCGCTGGAAGAATAGCCGGAGGACCTGGCGAAAGGCGTGGAACCTGATAAGTATGAGGTGGTGAACCCTTCCTAGACCTGGGGAAATCTCTGATCATATGACGAGGGTCACCAAACTTAAAACAACCCCTCGGAGGACGTGGCGGCTGATGCTGACTCTTAACTGACCTGCTGGACTGGCCAGTGATAACACCTCGAATTGAAGGCACCTAAGATAGTGGTGGTGCATAATAAGGCTCCTGAGGTCTAGGAGGAGCTGGAATACCATTGGCTGCTGGAAGAGCTGAATGAATGGGGCGACTCACAAAACCCCTACCATAACATGTTGCTGGTGCACGAGCTCCTGAAAAGTGACCAGTCCCTAGAAACCTCTTGGCCTCTCTCTCCTCCCTATCCCGGGCCAACATAGTCTCAATCCTCCGGGAAATACTCACGGCCTACTGGTAAGCAATGTCTGTCTCCAGCTCTCTGACCATGTTGGTCCGAATACTGGGGTGAAGTCCCTCAATAAAGCGTCGAACCCTCTCTTTGACAGTGGAAACCAAAGCTGGTGCATGACGAGCTAAGTCGCTGAAACAGACGGCATACTCCAACACAGTCATAGTACCCTGGCATAACTGCTCAAACTCTGCACGCCAAGCATCCACGAGGCGTTGAGGGACAAACTCAAGTAGGAACATCTCTGAGAACTGAGCCCAAGTAAGTGAAGCTGCCTCGTTCGGACTGCTCAACTCAAAAGCACGCACCACTGATAAGTTTCTCCCCTCATCTGGAAAGCAGTGAAAGAGACCCCACTCGTCTCCACAATACCCATAGTGCGGAGAATGCAATGTCACCCCTCAAGAAAACCCAGGGCGTCATCCAAATCTAGTCTGCTAAACTCAGGTGGGTGGTACTTCTTGTACCTCTCAAGTCGGAGTTGCTCTGCCTCAGGAATAGCTATCCTAGTCTCATGTTGAACTGGAGTTGTTGGGGGCATGGGGATATACTCTGGAACTTGCCCCATATGAACCCTCTGCTGAGGAGTATGGGTTGCGGGAGTCTGTGTCTTTCCCCCGGACTGGGATGTAGCTGGGGCTATCGGTAGTAGTCCCGTCTGAGACAGAGTAATGAAAGCACTCAAAAACTGAGCCAATGTCTCCTGGAGAGCTGGAGTAATAGTAGGGCCCTCATGTGCCCCTCCAACTGTAGTTGCTGGGGATCCTCTACCTCTGCTCTCGCCGGTGCTCGGGCTACACCGTGTGCTCGTCCTCTGCCCCGGCCCCTTCCTCTGACGGCTCTGGCTGGGGGCTCGAGTTCCTGGTCATCAGCACGTCCGGTACGAGTACGAACCATCTATAAGCAAGAATAGAATAGAGTCTAAGAAGTTTGATGACAGTAACTAGCACGATAAAGAATTCCAAGGACTATGATTGTTCTTAACAGTTACATAGCCTCTCGAAGATAGATACGGACGTCTCCGCACCGATCCGCGAGACTATAGTAAATCGGCTTGTGACTTGTGACTCCTATGAACTTAGACGCTCTGATACCAACTCGTCTCGACGCGAATTAACCCTCCGACGGGCTCGCGACGACACCTAGTCCCTATGACTAGGTAAGCCTAAAACATGCGGAAAGATAAGCCAAAAACAATAATAAATCATTAAGATATAATAATAACTATAAAACTTGAGCCGCTCGGCATTTACAGATTTCATTTACCCCATATCACAATGTCACAAGCTTTACAACTATAGATCTATACAACGGAAACAAGAGAATGTATATATGTCTATCTCCTAGGCCTATGGTAGAGTAGATGGGGACACGTAAGATTCTGCGGACGCGGCAGAATTACCTCGCGGTCTCCTAAGTCACTGCTGCAATACTCCTAGCCGAAACGCTGTGTACTGGTACCTGGATTTGCACATGGGGAAAATATGCGCAGGAAAGGGCGTAAGTACTCTATATTCGGTACTCAGTAAGTGCCAAGCCTAACCCCAGTCAAGTAGTGACGAGGTCAAGTTGAGGCTCTACTGAGTTTTAAATAATAAAAGAAGACGGTTATAAGATTTAATAGCGAAGCATAAGTGGAAATAATAAGCAGGAAATCAAAGGAAAAAATGGAAGGAATGAATAAAAAGAAAACTCTCGGCTCAGCACAACATATAACTCAACATAAATCATGCAATGCAGTACAGGGGAAAGCTCCCGGATCTCGGTCCATAGTCCCAATTTAAATATGCAATGCACTACAGGGGGAAAGCTCCCAGATCTCAGTCTGTAGTCCCAATTTAAATATGCTATGCAGTATAGGGGGAAAGCTCTCGGATCTCGGTCCGTAGTCCCAATTTAAATATGCTATGCAGTATAGGGGGAAAGCTCTCGGATCTCGGTCCGTAGTCCCAATTTAAATATGCAATGCAGAATGTAGGTCGGACTCAGCGTAATTAAGCAGTTCAGGAAAAATATTAGACTAGAATACGATAAGCTACCTAAGCATGGTTCAATTATTAGAAAATAGGAGGAAATCAGGTAAGGAAAGTATACATGCTTATTCCTAAGTTAACTATTCAGTTCAAACAGGGAAAAACAGTGACATTGGAATGAAAATGGAGATATGCCATAAAAGGAACAGTGGAGTTTTAGTAAATATGACCCGTGCACGCACTTGTCACCTCACGTACACGGTATCCACATAGTGAAAGTCAGTTAAAAATGCCTAAGGTAAAGTCCCCAACACAGAGTTAGGCAAGCCACTTGCCTCGACTGAGCAAATCAACTTCGTACCACGCTCTTTCCACGAGTATCCAACTTCGGGTGGCTCAAATTTTATAAATTCGATTGCATAATGTAAGAAACACTTTAAGGGAACAAATTAGCTAATTAATTCGAAGCTAATACGCGAAATTAAGAAATTCACCCAAAAGGTCCCCCGGGCCCACGTCTCGAAATCAGGTAAAAATTATATTTTCCGAACCCCCATTCGCTCACGAGTCTAACCATATAAGAATCTCTCAAATCGGAGGTCAAACACCCAATCAAAACCCAACAAATTGGTCTATGAAGTTCTCCCCCATTTTCCCATTTTCTACCCACAAATTTCGAAATTAAAGGTAGAATTTAAGGTTTGAATCATGGAATTTGATCTATGTAGGTTAGAAACCACTTACCCAAATCACCCATGTGCAAAAGCCTCCAAAACTCGCCTCTCCCGAGCTCTCAAAACAAAAAATGGTGAAAAATAAATTAAACCCTCGGAATTGTTTTTTTTTTTTTAAAGACTGCCCAGATGTTGCCTTATGCGATTGCAAGCACTGAGTCGCGATCGCGGAGAGTAATCTTCCACGTGCTAGATGAACCTTATGCGATCGCGGATAGGGGCCTGCGATCACGTACCTTCACACTCCAGAGCTCCGCGATCGCAGGTGGGGCTTCGCGACCGCACTAAGCAAAATGACAAACCTCCCTCAGACCCCAGCACACTATGCGGTCGCGACTTAGAGGATGCGATCGCGAACGCTAAACTCCCAGCAAGTTGCGATCGCGGGCCACATTGTGCGACCGCAGAGAAAAAAATCCAGGCCTGCCCTAATTACCTTATATGATTGCGAGCCTATCCCTACGATCGCAGAGAAGAAGAATATGCTGTAGAAAAACCAGCAACTCAGCAAAGGCCTTTTGGCCAAAAGTGTCTGTTTGAACACCCGAAACACACTCGAGGCCCCCGGGTCCTCAACCGAAACCAACAACCAACCCTAATACCTCATTCAAACTTGGTAGAGCCTTAAAAACACATCTTATAACATCAAAATCATCAAATATGCATATATTCAAGCCTAAGAACTTATGAAATTCCTAGAATTCACATTCGATGCCGAAACACGTCAAAACTCATCCGAATGACCCCAAATTTTGCACATAGGTCATAAATAACATTACGGACATGTTGTCGCTTTCGGAATTCCAGTCCGAGTTCGATATCAAAATCTCACCGATCGGCCAAAATCACCGAAATTCTAACTTTCGCCAATTCAAGCCTAAATCTACAACCGACCTCGAAAACACATTCTGAACACGCTCCTAACCCCGAAATCACCCAACGAAGCTAACGGAGTTGACGAAATTCTATTCCGGATCTGTCTTCGCGCAGCTTTAGCTATTGTCCGATTTCTAAAGCTAAAATTCACATTAAAGGACTAGGTGTCCAAACTCACTCTGAATTTTATCACTCAACGCTCCGACAAGTTCCAATAACATAAATAGACATGGGAGAAGCAGTTATTAGGGAATCGGGGCGCTAACTCTCAAAATGACCTATCGGGACGTTACACGAGCACCCGCATCGCATTTATGATTCATGAGCGGGATAGCCTATCATTATGTCAACCGCATCGGATGTTCGATTCGCGAGCGGGGTAATAGATGCATCTATGGTTCGAGCTGTTCGACCCTCGGCAGTGCACATTTATTTTTGCGTCGCTTCGGAATACTATGTGCTATGTATTTGACTGGGAGTCTTGTTATTATTAAATAAATTGCTCCATGTGTAAGGGGAACTTGAGACTTTTGTAATAATTGTTATATGACTCATGAGAATAAATTGCAGTTTTATGTACTTGATACTTCATGCCTTACTGATCTCCATGACTACTATTCCTGTCTAGATTTATTTAATCATATTATTTGTTATTGACCCTAGTAAGTATCACGTCTGCCTCTCGTCACTACTTCTTCGAGTTTAGACGGGATACTCACTGGGTACATATTTGTTTATATGTACTCATGCTACACTTATGTACTTAATTGTACAGGTTCTGAAGCAGGTGCATCTGGTTATAAGACTGGAGCGCGATCTTGAGAGCATATTCTTGACCTGACTTCACGGTGAGCTGCTACTCCTGGCGATCCTCAGCAGCACTGTGGAGTTAGCTATTATTTTGGATATTTCTGTATTCTCTTCAAACAATAGTACATTCGTTTTGTCTAGTCTTGTATATTCTACTAGTCGCCTGTAGACTTGTGACACTAGGTTCTGACACATGTAGCAGACTTTATGGTATTTTTGGCTGAACTGTATACGACAACTCATGATTTTGGGTTACATTGATTTAAGTTGTCTCGCTTACCCGTTTTCATTTAACAATTCATAACTTAAAATTTGGCAAATATTTGAACATCTTATAAAATAGGGTAACACCGTTAGTAAACAAGTGTTGGCTTGCCTGACCCCGGTGTTGGGCGCCATCACGACCTGAGTTAGAAATTTGGGTCGTGACAATAACAAATCTGCATCGGGCTTCGGAACAAAAATACGGGTTCAATACCAATGATTTCAACATTAATTCTTTTCTTTATTTCATAAATATTTTAGCAAAATAATTTCTTTCAAAAATTGATTTCTAATGCTTGGGACATTGGAATTCATTTCCTGGATTATGCCTAAGTCCCATATTTTACTACGGACCTCCCAAGATCGTCGGAACACAGATCCGGGTCCGTTTACTCAAAATGTTGACCAAAGTCAACTATAATCAAATTTTAACTCTAGAAATTACTTTTTCTTATATTTTAACATAAAAGCTTTTCCCTTTTACTCCCGAAATGTGCACGCAAATCGAGGTATTTAAAATTAATCTTTTTATGGATAATAAGCCTAGAATTGGGTCTAAATAATTAAAATGACCCTTTGGGTCATCACAGAGTTGTTTCCCTTGCCGGGATGATATTGATGTTTAACCAAAGATTTAGATCCTTTGACTAAATCTATTTTTAGGAATGAACATGGATTACTGATAATCAAAGAAATAATAATAATAATAAATAAAAAGGAGTAAGTAAATAGACAATAATATGATGCACAGAAAAGTAAGGCGTATTGTATTCGTAGCTCAGATGATCTTACAAGCGATACTTTATTCCCTTATATAAAGAATTTCTTTAATATAACGTCTATTTCTTGGAATGATGGTACATTAATGACTAATTATTACATTAATGTAACGTTATAAAAAACAATCGTAACTGTTGTGTGAAGGTTGTGTAACGTGTAGGTCATTAATTGAAGATTTCTGAATCTGCCCGTAGCTTTGTCTGGATTCATCCTAATCGTGTCTCTTCCTTGTCTCAATCAGGTTGAGTTTCTCGTAGCTGATTACCCCATAGGTTTATTAAGTCGTGCCTCTTTTCTCCGCGCCTCTTTATAGAATCTTGTCCAGCAGTCTTGTTTTCCTTGGTCCATGTAATCAGCTGAGTCATCAAGAATTATCATATGTGTGAAACTCTTTTTTACCAATACAATTGATTATACTATTAGATCCCTTGCCGATACGTTATGACTTTATTATTGTTGTTTATATTGTTGATTTCCTTGCCGGATTGTTGTTATTCACTTGTTTGGGTGAGGAAGAGTGTAAATCACGAAGGGTGATGTTGTGTATGATATTGTGAGTGAGTGTAAAAGCACGAATGGTGATGTCGTGCCATGTTATGAAATTAAAAGCATGGAGGGTGATGTCGTGCCGTGTCTATTTATTTATTGTGAGGATGAGAGTAAAAGCACGAAGGGTGATGCCGTTCTATGTTATGAAATTAAAAGCACGAAGGGTGATGCTGTGCCGTTTCTATTGATTTATTGTGAGGATGAGAGTAAAAGCACGAAGGGTGATGCCGTTCTATGTTATGAAATTAAAAGCACGAAGGGTGATGCTGTGCCGTTTCTATTGATTTATTGTGAGGATGAGAGTAAAAGTACGAAGGGTGATGCCATGCATTCTATTTATTATTTGGTGAGGATGAGAGTAAAAGCACGAAGGGTGTGCCGTGCACTTATTTTTTGTGTTACTATTTCTGTTGTTTAAATTGATATCTAATTTGTTGTTTTACCTTGTTATTTTCATTATTTGATATTTCCTCCCCTCAGTATGTTCCCCTTTCCTTTGTATTTAGTTGCTTATTCCTTGTTATTATTATTGTCTCCATATATGATTAAACTGCACATGTTTATTTGGTTGTCGTGTCCTAGCCTCGTCACTACTTCGCCGAGGTTAGGCTCGACACTTACTCATTACATGGGGTCGGTTGATGCTACACTCTGCACTTTCTGTGCAGATCCGGTACAGGACCCTTCGGACCTTAGAGTGAGGTGGTTGCCTTCAGTCCAACGGAGATTCCGAGGTAGTCCTGCAGGCCTTGGCGTCCCCTCCTACCTTATTTCTATTATGTTCTTATTTATTTCTGAGACAGATGTATTTACTTTTGTCAGACCCTTATATGTAGTATTCGTAGATAGTCTGTGGAATTGGGACACTAATTTTGGGTGTAGTTATTATAATTTTCGTAATGATAATTACTTAAGTTGTTAGACTTTGTGTCTTTCGCACTTTCTTTTCCGCAGAAATTGTATATCACCTGATAATTGTTAATAATAAAGGAATAAGGTAAATAATCATTAACGTTGATTTGCCTAGCGGGTTCAATATTAGGCGTCATCGCGATCCCGACGGTCGGAAATTTGGGTCGTGACAATATCGAGTTGGCAAAAAACCTACTGAAACAATTGAATAATCCCATATTTTAAGCCTAAAAGAGTGGAAAACTTATCAAAACAATCACTCATTTCCTAATAGTAATCTCTCATCATCTTTTTCGGCAGTTGTTTTATTCCTTCTAAAAATAGTGTCTTCACTCATAAGTTAACTTTTTCAATTGTTTTTTTCTTTTTTGTGTGTGTGTGAAAATAAGTTAACATTATATAAAGACCATAAATAACAATCCGCTGAAATCAATTTCAAAAATCATATATCCTTTAAATAATGATATATTGACGGTGTATAATTGTTTTATATACGTATATAAATAGATTATATCACATATATTATTTATTTACATATAATATATTTATATATGCAGTTGATATGCTATTACATTTACAGTAGTATACATATATTGTGTATATATAATTACCAAGTATATATATGAATATACCATACATATAGTATATATTAAGTATACTATTTGAATATATCATATACTATGTGTTTATACTTATGACTATACGTATATATCCATATTCAATTAATGTGCAACTCTTCAAGTAATAATTTTCCCCTAATTTTGTCAAAGACAATAACATAAGGATTGTCAAGATCTCAGAAGAAGTGTACGGATATTATCTAAGAAGGAGAATAACTTAAAAGTTTTACAATTTTATAGAGAGGTACAGATTTTCAAGATGAGTTTACGATATTATCAATAAGCAAAATTCAAATCATAATGTCTAATAGCAAAGAATCATGTAATAGGAACATGACAATGTCTGTGAAGGCAAAACTTCAACACTTTGCCGTTTTATATCAATGACCACATATAAAACAAAAAACTAGATAACGTTGCCCATACTCCGCATGGGCCCAACAATTTGGAGTATAAAGTTGTTTGTTGATTGTAATAAATATTAAAAATAATTTTGCTTTGTAGTTCCTCTCCTGTGAAATTTGTGTTGTTATAAAGCAACTACTTGAATTTAATCCAAGTTTCAACTATCTTGAGGATTGTAGGTTCACGTACACTTTATGTTTGATCTACTATATAACGAACTATGAAAATATTTTAATACCAAAAATAGAACATATTAATGTCAAGAATGTGATTGCAAAGACAGGTGCAATCGCTCGTGAAACATCACAGAATTTAGACACGAAAATTCGCCAGAAACTAAAGAAGATAAAGTAATTTTTCTGAGTTGGGGTAAAGTGAATTCATTAGCTACCGGCATGAAAGACAGGGTTTCAAGCTCGTAGAATGAAAATTCATAGTACCAAAAAAGCAAGAATATATTAAATAGCATGAGCCTAGCACTCTGAATAAATATTGCTTAGTAGTATACAGAGGGCCAAATTCCAAATCAATAAGAGAAATGCCTTTAAACTATCGACAATGGAAATGTAACAGAAATGTTGGTTCCATTTCTCATTCCAAACAATCTCTTTGTAGAAGAACAAAAATTCTCAAGCTCACAGGTATCAGTGGTAATACATACTCTTTGTTTTGTTTCTATAAAAAACCTCTTCAACTTTTTCTTTTCTTCATTAAAAAGATCAAAACAATCCCGAGTTACAGTACTACGGGAAGGGATCCGAAA